>NDXB01017778.1:84325-115716 GCA_002631895.1 Agapornis roseicollis
CCCCCCCCCCCAACTTTCCCAACTTCTTTCAGTATGATAGAAGATATTCACAGTCTTCCAGAGCATCACTCCATGCCAGTGTGCTTGTTTCCATACAGCATTACAGTCTTGTGTCATATCCTACATCGGTATCTTGTCCTTGTTCTCAGCTGTCCTTTGAGAGGTGCTCGCTTCTCTTATTGATGTGGTACTTAGTTGGAAGCCAGCCCATTTTCGCCTAAGGTATTACTTCAGAGAAAGAAGAGCACCTCACTTTTGGTTTTGTAGCTAATGAGATCTCTGTGTCTTTATGGTACTGCAGTTTTCTTTCAGATACAAGCAAAAGCAAAAGCTGGCTGCTGTAGCAGACTAAGCAAGTTGCAGTGGTCTAAGAGTCAATACAAAGCATAATGCACACAACAATGTTTTTTCACAGATTTGAAAAATGCATCTACACTTACCGTATCTTCAGGACACAGCAAGGGTATTTCAAAATACAGGTGAGTAACTCTTAGACTGCAC
The DNA here is from genome assembly GCA_002631895.1 of Agapornis roseicollis. Taxonomy (NCBI): domain Eukaryota; kingdom Metazoa; phylum Chordata; class Aves; order Psittaciformes; family Psittacidae; genus Agapornis; species Agapornis roseicollis. The sequence continues at coordinate 84,827 of NDXB01017778.1, forward strand.
TAAATGGAATTCTCTTGATTTAAAGAACCAGTATACATGCACACATTACCTTAGCAAGTCTTCCCAAGTTTGCTTTCTTCTCTACTCAATTCTTGACTTTTGAATGTTATGCTTATTATTACATATGAGTTTAGAAGTAGAATTCCCTTCCAATCTAAGTGGATCTGTTACTTGTTGACCAGCTGCTTTCTGATTTGACCATTTCTTTTTGCTAGCACTGAAGAAAAATCTACCACTTTTGTTGCTTGTTCCCGTTCATAATTAGCTTTTGTTATTTGAAAACGCGGCCATTGCCCCAGCATCTTACATGGATTTGGAATATTACAGTGATCTTTTTGATTTAGGGAGACCTATCTGTAACTCTACGTGATGCTGAGGCTCCTGAAGGGATGACCATAAGTAACGCTGCTCATTGCTTGAATAAGCGTTAAGAGCAGGCTGCATCCATCAATTCCCTTGGCATGGTGAGAGAACACTTAAAAAGCTGGCTTACTCCTCTGCTTGTAGTAGGATAAGCAAGAGGAGTGCCAACAATTAAGCAGCATTTAAGTGGAATGAGGAACTCGCTCCATAAAGGACACACCAAGTTCTCATATGCTGGTAATTTCTTGCTTATTAGTGGTTTTGACTGAGTATGAAAGACACAATTTCCTATGAAGAATATTCTTTGTCAACAAACCAATCTATCTGGACTATAGCCACTCTGTTGCAGTTTGCTGTCATGCCTATCAGCAGATTAATAACTCAAACACTTCCAGTGTTTTCAACCCAAATTTTCCTGACAAGGTTTTACCAGTAATGTGAAAGACAAGTTCAGTTCTTCAAATTCTTAAGTCAAATTGGTTTGCCTTACTGACACCATAGACTGAAATAATATATTGATAGTGAAGGGGATATTGATTGGGTTTTTAAAGGGCCAGATTCAGCTGTAAACTTCCTAGAGTATGATGGTTTGAGGTGATCAGCAGCTAAGCACCTACACAGCTGCTTGCTCCCTCCCCAACAGGACAGGGTGGGGAGAAAACAGCAAAGGTGAGGAAACTCCTCAAAGGTGAGGATCAAGATAAAAGACAGTTTAACAGGACAAGCAAAGTTGTGTGTACAAAGCAGAGGAGTTTCGTCACTTCTTCCTATAGGAAGCCAGATGTTTAGCCACCTCCTGGAAAGCCTGAGCATGCATAATGGTTACTTAGAGGACAGATGCCATAAGCACAGGCATGCCTACTTTTCCTAAGCAAAGTCTCTGCACAGACCACTGCAGGGCTGGGCTGTGGAAGCAGTTCAGTCCAGGTGTATGAACCCACACGTTCAAAAGCAGCTTGTGAGAACACTGTTCCCTAGCTCAGGAGTGCCACCCTTTTGGCCTTAGGAGTCTTCAGTGCAAGTCTCAAAGCTGGGCAGATAATAAACTCCTGCCTAAAAGTGAAAGCTGGTGCTGGGGACTGTCACACAGATCCTGTGGCACATCCATGGCTCCTGCACGCCTCTTTTGCTTGGCAATGCTGATGTTTCATAAAATGTTTGGACATTCTTCTGCTTGTCAAATAGTTGTTTAAATACAACATTATTTTAAGGGAGAACTAATTTGTTGACCCTGAACCTGTGTCCTAAGAGCAGAGAGGAGCCTGTAATGCCACCATTCTTGGACACTGCTGTAGTAGGTTGCTGCAGCACAGATCTGAGACAGTATTTTAAACTGATCTTTTTTTTTTCCAAAAAATAAGAAAAAAGATGGTGAGGGAGTTAACACTTAGAGCCTTACACCATGCCACTTCAGAGGTTTTCCTACTGTTTAAAGGACAGTGCAACATTCTGTCCCCAAACATATGTGCAGAGCAGCCCTTGGTAAACCAGAAACAACCTATCCTTCCTTTCACTTAGGTGTCTTCATGTGAAAGGGAACTTGCAAACATGCTTTATTTTCCCTCTGCAGACTTCTAAAGGTTTACCAGAGAAGACCTTCAGAACATTAAAGGATCTCGTATACAATTATGAAAAGCCAAATCAAGGCCTAGTAATAAACCTCCGCTACCCAGTGAAGAAACTAGAGGCCTCACACAGAAGCCAGAGGTTCAAGTCAGGAAAGGATGTAGTTTATGATGGTGAGAAATGTAGCTCTGCCTTTTTTGTTGTTGGTTTTTTGGGTTTTGGTTTGTTTGGGGGGGAGGGAGGGGGTTGTGTAAGCCTTCCAGTATCTGAAGGGGTCTATAAGGTTGCTGGGGAGGGACTCATCATTAGGGACTGTAGTGACAGGACAAGGGGTAACGGGTTCAAACTGAAACAGGGGAGGTTTAGATTGGATATAAGGAGGAAGTTCTTAACTGTGAGGGTGGTGAGGCACTGGAATGGGTTGCCCAGGGAAGTTGTGGGTGTTCCATCCCTGGCAGTGTTCAAGGCCAGGCTGGACAGAGCCTTGGATGCCATGGTTTAGTGGGAGATGTCCCTGCCCATGGCAGGGGGGTTGGAACTGGATGATCTTAAGGTCCGTTCCAACCCTGACTATTCTAGGATTCTAAGATGATTCCATTGACAGGTTTGCAGTGAGTAGTTGCAAAGTGTCCTGTGAGACCAGCTTGCATGGACAGAAAAGTTTAATACTCTTCCTTCTCACATTCCGTGGAAAGCATTTATTCCCAGCTTGCAGGGGATCCCCGGTTACCCTCATTCCGAGGTCCCATCTGCAATCATGACCTCTTTCATTTTATTGCTTTGCAGAGATTGATGAGAGCGATTATGTCACGGTCTTTCCCTGACGGATCTGCAACCCAGCAATTCTGGAAGCTGCCATTCCAGCCTGCACCGCAGCACAAGGGATCAGCTGGGGAGAGCTCCGGGCTGGGCATTCTCCACTGCGGATGCACACCTCTCGAGTTAATCTCCTCCTTTTGCAGACTGTCAGAGCAGGCACAGCTGTGTTTTTCCCAGCAGGTCCAGTACAAGCTATTTTTGTTCAGCAATAAGAGAATTAATAAGAGACACATGTTGGGGAAGGGTATGTGTGTGCATGTACGTGTACTTCGGCTTTTTAGTTAGCAAACTGTCCAAGATGTCTGCTGCCAAAATGGACAGTCCATCAGGAAGCAGCAATATAAATGCAATAAGCAACTGTGCATGAAGCAGAAGTGATATGTGTGGATAAAAAAACATACACGTCAAATATTCTGTTGGCACTATATGATGCTTACAACCCTCTGACCTCTATTTTGTGCATGATTCACGTTACCACGTGGTTGGACAAGTGGATAGTATTTCTGTTAAGTGTCAGGGAATACTAGTATTATCCTGTAGTTTGGAATAAAGAAAAATAAAATCAAAAGGCCATGTTAAATCAGTGCCATGAAGAACTAATCAACAGCATCAAAATGCTTTGAAGTACTTCTAATGTTGATGAATTGTGGTAGATTGCAAGAGGAGCGACAGTTCTACACACCTGTCAGCATGAGGACATTGGTTTATTTACTAGGTACTGATACATGGATAGGCTCCACAACTCAATTGAAGTTATGCTTTATTCAGCACTGAGGCACATGGGGGATCGCTCCTCCAAAGGCATGTGCACTTTGCCTCTCAGTTCGTTTATATTACATATAATGATTACCTAAACGTGAGATTGCTTCACGCCTCATACATATGCAAACCTATTCCCGCCTAGTATTATAATTAGTTTTCTGGCATTCGTCCCATTGCTGTGTTTGTGCAGTGCCTCCTGGTGGTGGTCGTTAGGGGGTCCTGAGGATGAAGGCTGCAGTTCCTCTTCATCACCGCGAGTAACCTCTTGTTTCCATGCAGACTCAAGGGGGTTTCGGCTCCTATCCAGACCTCCGGTTCGGTACAAGCCAGTTTTATGGATCTTAAAGCAGAAACTTCTCAAGTTTGCAAATGTTGTTACCCTGGTTATCTTTTGTTCGTATTCTTTCTATGGATACTATTCAAACAGGAATGTCTTAAATGTTAAGGTATGACTCTTATCTACTACAATTGTGCTCAGCAGCTGTAACTCCTCCAATTCTGCTTCCCCATTCCAGCAACTTTGACTCCTACGGTTCTGCTTCCCCAAGCACAATGACTGCTTAAGCAAGCAGGCACAACGTTAACCCTTTATTCCCGGTATCCGCATTGGGAATACAGGCGCATCCCTCCCGCGGTACATACGCCACCGCTGCTCCCTGGCTCCGTCGCACGACAGCAGACGCCGTGCCCACCCGTCATGCTCCGCGGGGCCGGTGGCTCCTTCCGTTCCGTGGGTGCTGCCATTAAAATGGCGGCGGCGGGAAATACGAGTTGTGTTGGTGGTTTGCGGGGCTGAGAGCGGCGCTGAGGCGCCATGGATGCTTCAGGCTGCATGAAGTCCTTGCTCCTCGCAGCCACGCAGTATCGGGCTGCCAAGACGGCTCCCAACGCGGCTCTCCTGCAGCGCAACCTGGAGGTGAGGGCGGTGTTGGCCGGGGGCCGCGGTTGGAGCGGAGCCGGGGTGTGATGGTGCTGCCGGGAGCATGGCGGTGGCCGTGGTGCCTCCCGAGGTGAGGGGAGCTGTTTGGTTTGTTCTCGGGACCCGGCCTCTGCTCTTTCCGCCTCGCCGTCACCGGAGTCGCCGGGGCCTTGGCCGGCTTGAGACCGCCGCTGCCTACGGGCGCCGGTGCTTAGCGTGTGGCCACGGGGAAACGCGCTCGGTGGCATTGCCGGGGAGCGGGTGGCCGGGGGAGGCCGTCGGACAGAGGAGACGTTTCAGTTTATAGCGGTGTTTCTGGACGGTTGCTGTGTTCTTTTTTATAGTGTTTCGGGGTGGTTTTATTTGTGTCAGCATGCTTACATGTGCATCAGCTAAGCATATAATAGGCCTAATGAGTGATTTTCCTTCCCCCATCCCCTATTTCTGGCGCCCGAGGATCGTTTATTTTCACACCTTAAAAACCGAGTTTGAAGGATGTCTTGTATCTGGGGTTTGCTGGTTTAATGGAAGCAGCCTTCCAGTATCTAAAGGGGGCCTACAGGGATGCTGGGGATGGACTCTTCATTAGGGACTGTAGTAACAGGGCAAGGGGTAACCGGTTCAGACTTAAACAGGAGAGGTTTAAGTTGTATATAAGAAATTCTTTCCTGTGAGGGTGGTGAGGCACTGGAATGGGTTGGCCAGGGAGGTTGTGAGTGCTCCATCCCTGGCAGTGTTCAAGGCCAGGTTGGACAGAGCCTTGGGTGCCATGGTTTAGTGTGAGGTGTCCCTGCTTATGGCAGGGAGGTTGGAACTGGATCATCTTAAGGTCTTTTCCAACCCTGACTATTCTATGATTCTATGTACTCAAAAACGTTGTTTGTTCAGGGGAGGCCTGTCCCTTTCCCAGACTTCCAGGTAGAGCCTTGCACACAACCTTGCGGTGGGCACGCTTGGTATGGTGAGAGCTTGGCACACTGACTGAGCTGCTTATTCTGCAAGGTACCTTTGTCAAATACACATCTGTTTTTTTTATTGCTAAAGCACTAATATAAGAGTTAATGTTCAGCCTAGATTTCTTCTTTGTAGCCATTTAAGAGATAGTACACATGGGATATGCAAGAACAATATTATGTTGCTCTAATATGAAAGGGTAATTCCTCTCTACTTGTACTGATGTGCAGGTATCTAATTTTCAGCATCTTCTTATATAGGGTTCCTTGAACTCCCATTTTTTCATTTCCAGCGCTGAGGGGTCCCAGTGCAGCACTGTCTGTTACTGCTTATCCTTCCTGCCAAGCAGCACCTTTGGGTTCCTGTCTGCATCATTAGAAAGCAGGCTGTTGGGCTGAGCTGAAGGCTGGTTGCAGAACACCTGCAATCTCTGATTGTTCTTTCAGAATAAATAATCCCTGTATTCTGTCTGTGATACAACACATGTAGGAGGAATAACCTGGAATCAATTCTGTTGGGTGAAGAAGGTGTTGCTCTGCTGCAGCTGTGAGATTAGAAAGGATGCTGTTACCATGAATGCTGTAAGCAAGCAAACAAAAGAAGCCCCCAGTGTGTTATGAATGATCACAATGAAAACTTGATATTTTCCAGAAGTAAAGGGAACACATCCACAACAATGAAACCCAGGTTTTTTCAGACTGCTCCCTCCCCCCACAAATGTGAATGCAAATCTTCTGTTAGAGTGTATTTACATTCTCAGCTTCTCAAATAGGGCAGAGCGTATTTAGTACAGAGTGTATTTAATACAAAAATACTTTGCTGCAGTTGAGTGATTAAGGTTCGTTTTCTCCTTTCATTTCCAGGTTATCTCTGGACTGAAGCTTACACGATTGTTTGCTTCAAATCAGATTCTGCCAAGTGAATGTCTCAGTTGCCTCGTAGAACTCCTTGAGGATGCGAACATAAACCCATCTCTAATGTTGTCTGTGGTTACTTTGCTGTCACAGCTGGGTAAGTTTTGCATCTAACCTTTTTATCTTTGATCTGGCAAAGGATGGACCAGATGTGTGCTGATTCTGTGGCGTAGGTGATGAACTTGGAAAAAGTCTAAGGTGTGAAAGATGAAGTGATGTTCATTTTAGTGGAGCGCTTGGCTGAGCCACATGCATGTATGTACAAGGCCAGAGATGATGACATTTCACCATGAGAAGCAGATTTGTCACAACAACTGCCATGCTTGTCAGCATTTGTTTCCACTCTGGGGAGGGTGAGGAATTATTCTCTTGTCCTTGATAATTTTTTTGAGCTTGAAAATACTCCCCTTTTTTTAAATGAAGTGACAAAACCTGCCGAGGGGGATGCAGAGATAGGGAGAAACCGTATTACATCAACAACAGTCATCTCTTTAGTTTACCTCTCATTGGAGTGTTTGCTGGGCTGCAGTCTGGGCTCTTCAATGGCCTGGGCCTGTATGCATCAAGTTTCCCAATTACAAGATAGGTTCTGCTCCCTCTTGCTTGTTTCTGCTTAGATTGCTAGCCAATGCACCTATTGCTTTTGCTGTTAGGTAGGTGATTTGTGTTGCTTATAATAATTCTTCAATTCTAGCCTTAGACAATGAGACTAGAGAAACTCTTCAAGATACCTACAATCTGACCAGCGTGCTGGCAGGGGTGGTTCATCGAAGTTCTACTAATCTTAGCGACCCAGTCTTATTACAGGTAACAAGAACTAATGCTTAATAATATTTTACTATAATTATGTAGTGTGTTTTATACTGTATGCATATAAAAGCTCTTCCAAAGCGCTCTCTGAAATAATGTGTTGAGGGATTGTTAATCGTAGCTGTGTGTTTTATTTGTTGGAAGAGGCTAGTATAACAGGATTATAATACTGCGTAGAGTTCTTTGTATTCTGTTTTTAATCCTGCTTGTGTTTCTCACCTGCTTAAAGAAAACCAAAACCCAACAAACAAACCAAAACCAACAAACAAACCAAAACCAACAAACAAACCAAAACCAACAAACAAACCAAAACCAACAACCAACCAAAACCAAGCTACCTTGTATTTTAAATGATTTCAAGAAATCACTGCTTGAGGGCTTGGAAGGTTACTTTCAATTGAGGTATTTGGTTATTTCTCCTAATGTTCATAACAAAAGCATGGACAGTGATCATCTTTGTCATGTAATTGTGAAGGAATGAAAGAAGCTGTTCAAGGCCAAGTTGGATGGGGCCTTGAGCAAACTGATCTAGTGCCTGTGGCAAGGGGGGTTAGAACTGGATGAACTTTAAGGTCCTTTCCAACCCAAGCCAGTCTATGATTCTCTATTAACTTCATATTAACGCAGTTATGGGCCAGAAGAATGCTGAAGGGAGGACTTTACTACCACTGGATCTGTTGGCAGTCTTTACAGCAAAGCTGTTTTCCTGTAAACATACTTCCTGTTAGAGGTTGCAAGGTACTTGTTGGATTTTGGTGGCACTTCTAGATCTTCCAATAGGGAAAAGCCTCTTTCTCACTGACAAAATGGGGAGCTTGCTAATGAGGCAATGGGGGGAACTAAACAGACTAAAGATAACTTCTCTGTCAAAATAAAATCAGATTAATCTGTTTGGACTTCTACTGAGTGGATCAGTGTGGTAGGGCATTACTCGTGCTTGCAGCAGTTTATGTAATTGTTATGTTAACATTAGAGAGTCTCAAAGTTAATTTAGTGGTGGTGTCTTGTTATTTCTTCTTTCAGTTCCAGCTTTGTAACTTGTAACAGGCTTCAGTGATATGCTGTAGAAAAGACATATGTGAATATCTTTTTATTTCCTCAGAGTATTCAGTTGCTGCAGAAGCTAACCTACAATGTTCCTGTCTTTTCCGCTGGTGCCAACATTGATGAATTGATTTCATTTCTAATGCAGCATGTGTAAGTGTGGACTTGGTTGTCTTTTCTTATGGGAAATAGCTACGTTTCCAAACTTCCCAAAGGCCAGTAGCATATTGCACTAACCTGGTCTCTAGAGGAAGCTGTGGCACTTTTGTTCTGAAGTCTTTGAAAACCATGCTGTTACAGATTGCCAGCTGCAGCAATCGTGGAACTTTGGGTGTTTGAATACTAATTTGCCTCGTAGCCCATCCCACATCTTTAGGAGCAGGGAGCTGACAAAGAGAAAAGCCAGAAGAAAATCCGTGCCTGTCATTAGGAGTAAACTTGTTAGATTAATACAGATTTTGTGCATGTGTACTCATAAAAGGTCTAATGACTATTAAGCACGTGCAATGAATTATCTTTGATAGCATTGGTCTCTGGTACTGGAGTTTGGTGGTTTTTTTACATGTACTCCATTAAAAACTGCTCACGCTGTGGTGACTGCAGTTTCAATTTTGCTTTCCTTGATGGGATGGTATTTAATTAAAGAAAACCAAAAACCTAAACCAAAACATCCTCCATACCCTCTGTTCCCCATGCTCCAGCTTCTCGGAATTAAATTCTGGATGCTGTAATGAAAACATATTTTCTTTTTTAAACTTCTGGACTTTGAAGCCAGCACACTGAAGATGAGTTAACGATACCGTGTTTGGGACTGCTGGCAAACCTCTGTCGTCACAACTCGTCTATTCAAACTCGGATAAAATCTTTGGTAAGAGTTTTGTTTTTGTGGCGTGATTGTCTGGCTTGAGTGCAAGAGACTTGACTCTGGGGAATTACCTTTGTATTTTGTAGGCACTATTTTTCTGTGGCAGTGATAACTCTGGCCTGCTTGTTTTGTAGTGCTGGTGCTTGTTTCTTACATGTTTGAGGAAAAAAACAGTAGCTCAGGAAACTGGGTGTTCTTTTCCTTTCTCTACGTTGCTGTGTTGTTGCACTAGCTTGTGTTAGGCATTCAGTGCCTGCAACTGTTCTCTGCAAGTGAAAGGTGAATTTAAAATTGGAGCATTCTTCTTTAGAAGAAATAAATGTTGTTAACATAGAAAGACTGTAGTTGGATTGGGTTTTTTTTTCCATAAGCTGGGTTGGTAATTTTGGCCAAGAAAGAGATTTGCCTTTTAAAGGACATTGAAACACCACTGATCTTGATAAGCAGAGATAATGAGCACTGTTCTCTGAGCAGAGAAGGGACAGGGCTGAATTTGCAGTGGTGATTTTCTATTAGAGATTTCAGTACAACTACTTAATTTCAGTAAAATTAAATTAAAACCATGGTGGAATTTCTTCCTTGGATGGTTTTGTTGTTTTGCTTGGGTTTGGGTTTTGTTTGGTTTTTTATTTGTTTGCTTATTTTCATTATTGAAGTTCAAAAGATAATTTAGTCATTGACATCAACACCAATATTGTGCAGTATAACACTAAAATACATTTCCTAGAGAACTGTTACGGTTCTAATACGCTTTTTGTATTGTTCATTATTTGTATGGCTTATTTTTAAGTACGTGCAATCTGCGAGTTTGGTATTTTATAGAACAGAATTAACTTTGTAATGCCTGTGTTTCTCTTTTTGCTTTAGAATAACGTGAAGAATTTCTATCGTACCTTAATAAGCTTCCTAGCCCATAGTAATTTGACTATGGTTGTGTTTGCACTTTCACTATTATCAAGCCTTACTTTAAATGAAGAAGTAGGAGAAAAAGTAAGTAATGCTTTGAATCTGTTATAGTCTTAATTTGTAGCTAAAGGTAATGCTCACACTGGCCAAATGAACTTCTAATTCCAGCTAGTTTTACTAAAAACTTAGGCAAAATAAGTACATACCCATAGGTAACTTTGTTCTTCCTTTTAGCTCTTCCATGCCCGAAATATCCATCAGACGTTTCAGTTAATATTCAATATTGTTGTAAATGGAGATGGTACTCTAACAAGAAAATACTCTGTTGATCTATTCATGGATCTTCTGAAGAACCCTAAAGTTGCCGATTATCTTAGCAGGTATGGCTTCACTTCCTTAAAGGACAAGGTATTTCTCCTAAGCTCTTGTTCAGTTTCTTTGCTCTCTGCTATTTCTATTCTGAACCAAACACTAGAAAAATAGTCCCTGGATGCTTTTTGAATGTTCCCAGTTGACAATAATGGCTGTATATGAAACAGAAGGATTCTTGTGTTAGTAGTTTCACATGCGTGTATCAATCAATGTATTTTTTTTTATTATCCCTTAAGGAATATTTAATAGTGTGTTCAGTAATTCTTTGTCTGGACAGTATTGGTGGCCAAATAACTTGGTGAGTAGCTATTTTGCCTGTTACAGGTCTGTATTATCTTGAAGTGGAATAGTATGGTTGAAGCTGTAATAAATTTACTGGAGGGTGTTAAAGCTGTAGAGAGCTTGACTAGTTTTGCAAATTCAGCTAGCAGATTTTAGTTACTGAATTTCGATCTAAATCTGATAGTAAAAAATACCTGGAAAATCTTGGCTTGTTTTAAGGAATTTTCTTTCATTCTTAGAATATTTTTAAAGCTATGTTTATTTTAAATAGAAATTACGTTATCAGAGCTGTCAGTGTAGTTGAAGTGTTTGGAGGTGAGCAGAAGAACAGGGCACTTGCATTCATCACTTGGTACAAATGTCTGAGTGTAACAAAACTCCCTTTAATTTTTTTTCTTTCCTCCTCTATGCATGCTGTAGGTATGAGCACTTTACCTCATGCCTTGGTCAAGTATTAGATCTTCTTCATGGAAGGGATCCCAATTCATCATCCAAGGTATTTGTACTGTTCCAATTTAAGGCTAAGAGAGTGCAACTGCTAATCAAATTCCACTTCTGCCTACATAAACAGGCTCCTTGTGTACAAGAATTGATAATGAAATATATTGACTTTGGGATTCCTACGTGACATATAGTATACAACAGATTTCTATACTCTAGTTATTCACAGGCTGTCAGGTTGGATTTGTAGTAGTTGTTGGTTTTCCCAGATTGTGTCTGCTTTCAGGTAGGAGATCTAAAGGCAAAACCCCAACATGAGAACCTTCTGTTCTTTGGCTAGTAAGAAATCTTGGGATCTACCACAAATGCAGTGTGTACCTTACCTCACCGGCTAAAGCTTGAATTAATACTACTAGGACTCTGATCAGGGAACAGTGATGCTCGCTTCCAAGACTTATTCATACATTCTCTCATATTATTTGAACAAATTGATGCCACATTTGGTTAAGCAGTTCACTGTTGTATTTAACTTTGATTTTACTTAAATGAAATATTGGCTATTTGTTGCTAAAGACTAAAATATTAAAGGTTGTGAGAATATTTGGGCTAAATACATCTGTGAAACAACTCTTAAGCTTTTTCTATGAATGTGTTTCATATCATAGTAGATAGTAAATGCTAAGATTTCTATGTATGTTATTTTGTTGTTGATTTAGCAAGACATTGACAAGGAGCTTTCATCCCTGAATATGCACATAGAATCATAAAATAATTAGGGTTGGAAAGGACCTTAAGATCATTTATTTCCAACCCCTCTGCCATGGACAGGGACATCTCCCACTAAGCCATGCCACCAAAGGCTCTGTCCAACCTGGCTTTCAACACTGCGAGGGATGGAGCACTCACAACCTCCCTGGCCAACCCATTCCAGTGCCTCACCACCCTGATAGTAAAGAATTTCTTCCTTAGATCCAATCTAAACTTCCCATGTTTCAGTTTGAACCCGTTACCCCTTGTCCGGTCACTACAGTCCCTAATGAAGAGTCCCTTCCCAGCATCCCTATAGGCCCCCTTCAGATACTGGAAGGCTGCTCTGAGGTCTCCACGCAGCCATCCCTTCTCCAGGCTGAACAGCCCCAATTTTCTGTGCATCTGTTCATGTCCTAGAGTATTTTCCCTTCCATCGTTTTCTTCATTCTGAGTGTATATGCATTTCACCTGCTTACTGGATATTCAGCAGTTGTGCTTTTTAAAAAAGAAGGGGAAGCAGTTCACTGAATGCTGTCACAAGCCTTCACCAGTCTAATGAACTGTGTTTTGTTCCTGACTTGGCTTTAAGGGAAGATGATTGTTCTTCAGATCACTTTTAAAGTGCTAAAAGGACTTGCATAGAACTTGTTTATCTTTCTAGACCTGTGCTATGGGAGTTGCAATTTCTGTGTAAGTACTTGATTTAAAAGCATTTGAACTCTCATTCACTTCACACAGATCTTAGAGCTCCTGCTTGCCTTCTGTTCTGTGATAGAACTGCGTCATATCCTGCGGCAGGCAATACTGGAACCATCTGGCTTGCCAGTCTCTGGAAATACCAGACTTGTGACTCGCTCAAAGACTTTTGAACCATCTGTTGCATTGGTGCACTTGTCAAACCAACCGTTGGAAGGCTCTGAAGACTCTTCTGTTCTAGCATTGCAACTATTCAAAGAGATTTTTGAGGTACCAAGACTGATAATTGCGTTTAAAGAGCTTGTTAGCAGCTATTCGATATTTTTAATTGATTTTTAAGCAACTGTTAGCATTTTACTTGAAAAATAGCATGTAAAGGAAATATCCTAAATAAGATTCTTCCTGTTCTAGAATTCCATACTTGGTAAAACAACTTTTGTTTTAAAGACATGCTGTAGTTTAGAAATATGCCAATGTTGAAAATTAAGTGGAAGATGCAGTAATTTGTGAAGTCGTGAGGTTGATGCTAGCAAACCTATCAAACAGTTGCTTACTAAGCCTTGAAGCAGTGTGGAAGTTTCTGCTGTTTTTCACTGAACTCCCTCCTCAAGTGTATCACTGTTCTGTAATCTTAAACCAGAAATAGCAAGAGGCTGGGAAAGCAAGAAGGCAGTGGACGAGGGGTAGAGTGGGCTTGGCTTCCTTGCTTTGTAGTTTCAAAAATTGCCATAAAATGTCTTCATTACAGGATGTTATTAATAGTGGGAGCAGTGCCTCAGCCGAGCATTTTGTGGATCTTTTGCTGCCTGTTCTTCTTGATCATCTTCAGATGCCAGAACAGATTGTGGATGAGCTATTAGTGAAGAAGTGTGAAAGAATGGCCAAGGCTATTAGTGTCCTGACGAATATCCTTTTTGTGTGCCTATTGGCTGTTAATTTATTCCTGCACCGTAATCTGCTCTGAGATACTAGACAAAATGTCTATCTTGGGTGACTTTAATGTCTTTTAATGGCAATAACTGCCCTAATTTTACTTAGGACTGTCATCTTGAAAGGCCTCAAGTAGCTTTCTAATTGCTAAGAAATGATTTTGTAATATACTGGTGCAGGATGAAATGTGGTGGCTATTCAACAGGAGAGAAGCACTTTGCAGATCAAAAATGAGGATGAGTGGTTTCTGTTGAAATCACAAGGGGAGTTTGGGTGGCTGACTTCTTGATCACAATAGTATTTTTGTCTTGCAAAGTCAGGTGCAGCTCCCAGCCAAATACGTTATAAATTTAGATCAGTGAAATAAGGAAAAATAATGTGAAGTGAGACTATTTTGCACTCCTCTTGGAGTCCTTAGTGTCCATGGTGTCACGTAGTAAGGAGAACATGACTGCATCTAAGCTGAGTTCTGTGAAGAAGTCTCCTTGCTAGTTCACTCCTAGATAACCTGTTCTTGTTTTGGGGACTGACTGCATTTTGCTCATCTTTATGCCACTCCTTTTACTGTTGTTTCCCTTAGCTGTTTGTGTCCAAGTGAGTGGTTTTAATTGGTAAGTGAAGCTTACTTGGTTTGTGAGTTAAACATGACTCAAGTGGTTTATGTACTTGGGTTATAAAAACATTTTTGGAGGCTCTTGTGCTTTGATACACCAGCTTTTGTGTCCTCTTTTTATTAGGAAATATTGTCTTTTTGTGCCAATACCTAAGCATGAAATTTGTTCTTAACTCGACCTACTGATCTGTAGAGATGACATACTGAAAATGCATGCCTCGAAGGTACTGACTGCCAGCCAATGCACGTCTCTAATAGAACACCAGTTTACCTATAGTGGGATCGATACTGGTTTTGGGACAAAAGTAGGGGACTCTAAAATGTGGTAAGCACACAGATTTATATAAAATCTAACCTAGTAAGACTCTGTGATACTGTTTTAATGCAAAGTATTTTGTAGGTGAAAACACAATTTAAATGCATGTAAATCAGGACTGGTTTAAAATCAAATTTAGTATTTTTGTGGCAACAGAAATTAATGTTGCTGGTCAGTTCAATAATAGAAACCTAATTTAAACATTCAGATACTGGTTTTGGCATGAGCTGGGGATCCACTTATGTGGAACAAGACCTTATGCCTCCTGCAGTAGTTCAAGCTTATCGAAGATGAAGCTTACCAGAATTGCTTAATGCACCTAATTTTTCATTTTGATTTTGTGGAACCACAATTCCCATCAGTATGGGAAGGAATTATTTTACTGACAGTGGAATATACATTCTTTCAGCTCAGTGTCATTAACCTGAATGTCAATATAACCAAAAGTTATATGGCCAAAAATCAGAGAAATGTAATCGAACCTACGATTAAACCCTTCTCAGTTTCAACTGAGTTTATTTATCAGTGCTGATTTGACAAATCTCTCTCTGTCCCTCCTTCTTTCACCTTTGCTTTTCTATTTGTATGTTTAAAAGCAAACTTGCTGCTGATATTATCTTGAAAACACTCGATCTTATGAGCAGACTGAAACAGGATGTACCTGGTATGGAAGTCAGCTTCTACAGAGTTTTGCAGGTATGGTTTTAAAGTGTTGAATGAAATGTATCTGTGAAGAGAAGTGTCACTGCAGTGCAGTAGTTCTAGTTCTGTATGCTTCTCTCTGAAGTGGTAAAACTTCAAGGACAATACAGTCCCCTGGGCACATGTCTTAAAGGTTGTTTTGTTGTTAATTCTTCTAAAATAGGAGCTGTTGGCTTTTTACTGCAATTATTTATTTCAGTAATGCACATGTAATCATGCTTCAGCTGCCTGGTAAGAATTATCCTTTGAAGACTGCATTAGGACTGCAGTTTAAAGGTAGCAAGCTAGGAAGAAAGCTGTCACAACCGTATAATTATTTGTGTGGTTGGTTATTATTAAATATACCCATCTAATTTGTGACTTTGCCTGGTTAAAACAGTTCCTTGTAACTATCTATCAGATGGTATCTTAACAGTTTACTTTGTAGATGGAAAAGTAATCCAGACAGTCAAACACTTGATGTTGGTTTGGAGGGTTTTCTTTCAGGAATGGAAATGATGTAACTTGATGGTTACCAATGAGAGTTTCAGTTCTCAGGAAATCCTTATTAAACTTAAGCTTTATGATGGAAATCAAGCGCTTGAAATCTTGAAGGGATTAGTCTCCTTACCTGTTGCATTGGCTTTAATGGGAAAGCATATTTCTAAATTCTCTGGAGTGTAAGCTGTTTTTAAAATCACTTCTCTAACTTCAGACTCAGAAACTTAGAAGGGCAGACTTTAAGAAGGTAGCTTGAGTTCTGAATAAAACCTTTCTGTACTAATGGGCTGTGGGAACTGCAAACTGTCCTGTTCCTGCTATGTGGATAATTGAAGAAGAATTGCTGATAGTGCACCTGGGTCTTGAGCAAGCCAGGGAGTGTTTGTGTATATGGATGCAAGGTCAGGTTCGGAAACAGCCTGGGGAGTGATTGTTTATAGAATGGAATTTATAGTGACTGAAGGCAGTCACTGTGATTGATGTGGTCTCTGTTGGCTTCATAGTTCAGACCCGTATCTGTATACTATATATTACCATGCTATAGCAAATAAAGAAGACCAGAACAAGAACTGACCTGGAGCTAGTTGTGGAAGCTGTCTATGTGTGTGTGTGTTTAGCCTCATTCTCTACAGATGCCGCAATAGGCCTTGATACTGTGATGTCTGGGTGGTTTTGGGATTTTTTGTTGTTGACTGTTATATCTTGATTTGACCACAGCAGTTTCTTTTTTAGGATCCACGCTTGATTACACCTTTGACATTTGCTTTAACATCGGACCACAGAGAGCAAGTCCAAGTGGGACTTGGAATATTGTTTGAGGCCGCACCCTTACCAGATTTTCCTGCCATAGTGTAAGTTTCTTTTTGTGATGGACTCGTAGGATTTGACATTTTTATGGGTTTAGTGATATTGATGTTTCTTGGCTTATTACTTTATATGTAGTTAAGAAACCATAGTGATCTTGGAGGGCAGAGGAAAGAAATGGTTCAGATGCTGATGATGTTCAATTAACATGGATCCTAGAGAGAATAGTGGTATCTGACTTCTGTCTCTCAGAGTTCACTTGCCTGTAGTCAGTGCTTGGAACTATCTACTTGGAGTGCATCTAACATTCTGACTGTCAGATTGCTCTCTCTGCTGAACTCTGACAGACATGTCACTCTTCAGTTCCTAAAGCTTTGTTTACTCTTTGTGTAGTAACTTCCAAGAAAGAGCAGAATGAGATAAGACACATGCAGGTAGCAGTTCAGGTAGTATTGAAGGGGTCTAAGTAGGGGAAAAAATACTGAGAAATTATATTTGATGGAGTCTCTTTCTATAGATGTAATAAAATAAGAAAAAGTATCTTAAGTTGTATCATGGTCTTTGCAACCTCAAAAACCAGTCTGAAACTTCTTCCCTTTTTGTTAGTACAGCTTTTTTTAATAAAAATAAAAATAAAATAGGGATTGCTTGAAAGGACTTCCAGATCTGATTCCTTTTTGGCATTTCAGCTGCTTTTTTGAGTGAAAGGTTTGTAATGTAACTAAATTATCTTGGAATCCTGACTGTATTCCTGTTTATATTGGTGGAAAAGAAGGTGACCTAACCAGATCATGGTGACTTGCCTCATTGTGTTTTTTTTGGTTGTTTTTGGGAAAGCTTGTAGAGATAGTGGCACTACAGGAACTTAAACCCCCTCTGCTCAGCCCTGGTGGGATCACATCCAGGATGATGTGTCCAGATCTAGGCTCTCCGCAGTATTAGAGAGATACAGACATACTGGAATGAGTCTAGTGATGAGCCACTAAGATGTTGGAGGGATGAGCATATGTCATTCAAGATGAGACTGAGAGTGCTGAGATTGGTTTTGAGAAGACTTGGGGAGTATCTTTTCAGTGTGTATAAATGTATGATGGGATGGAACAAAGATGGAGCCGGAGTCTTTTCAGTGGTGTCCTTTGGCAGGACTGGAGGTAGGCACAAACTGAAATACAAGGAAAACCAACTTTTCTTTAGAAGGGCAGGGGGGAGGACACAAGAAAACCAAAAAAATCCCAACAAGTTTTACTGTAAAGGGAGTCAAACACTGGAAAAGGTTATCCAGAGAAGTTGTAGAGCCTCATCCTTTGATATAGTCAGAACTACTGGGCATAGTCCTGGGCAACCTGCTTAGAGCAGGAGAGCTAAACCAGATGATCTGCAGAGGTCCCTTTCAACCTCAACTGTTCTATGATCACATGGTTTTATGGGTACAGGAAACCTTTTTATAAGGGCCAGTAACAGTCTGGCTGGAAGAATGAAGGATCTGGACAATCCAATATGCCTGGAGTTGTACAATGGAATAGCCAAATAACATGTCTATAAATGCAAGTTAGAAATAGGCTTTGTTCACTTATGAAGCAGTTGAGACAGCACTTCAGTGAAGTGGCTGGGATGATTTAGTAAGGAATTTATCAGTAGGAAAAGATTTTTGACTGGTGCTTCAAAAATCAGCTCTTTTGACTTCTCTCTGATTTGGAACATGTCATGAGTAGCTGCCTCTAAAATACCAACTGCAAGTTATGCGCGTACACTGGAATATAGTTAATGTAATTACTTCTGTCTAAGCTTTTGTATTCTCTTCCCTATACAGATTTTAATTGATGGCACTTTTTTCATCTAAATGTTTGCATTTTTGCTAAAACTTCCAAAATGAAACGTGCTATACTCAGTATCATATTGCAAAATAGCATCAGAGACAAGAAAAAACTAAGATTTATTGGTAGCACTCTGCCTTTTCATAAATTGATCTTATTTTTGTGCCTAATAAAAGTTCTTGCCCTTCTCGGTCTTCCTACTTACAAACAGTGGCCTAGTTAAGTTGAATAATGATATGTGAAATAACCTGTTTCTCAGGCTAATAGGAGACAGGTGATCTCTTCTGCTCAAGAAGAGCTAAACACCATGCCCTTTCTGGCAAGGAACTGCATTTGTTTCTAAAGGTTACCATGACATGTTTTCCGTAGAAACGGTTTGAGCACGTGTCTAATACCACATCTTAGTGTGTGATAATGCAAATGTGACTGTTGTGTAATCTGTTTTCAATGAAAGAGAAGGTAGGTTATGAAACAGTTCTCATCTTCAGGCCTTGGAATATTTGGAGCAGCTTGTTTCATTAATAGTCTTTGTGTTTATACAGGCTTGGTGAAAGCATTGCAGCAAATAATGCTTACAGAAAACAAGAAGCGGAGCATGCATCAAAAAGAATCCAGCTGCTTTCACCCGTGACCAACGTTACTTCAGTGAGGTGTTCCTCATCCTGTCTTTCAAGTGATGAATCCAGAACTTCAAATATCCAGGAATTAATACAGAAACTTCATTCTGGACTACAGGTTAGTAGAATTGATATACCCCTTTTCAAATACTTGGCACTTTTTACTGGGGAAACAGGGCAGAAATCTAAGTGTTAGGTTGTAGCACATGTATCAAATGAGTCCAGTTTAGATTCCTGCCTGTTTGTAATGTGCTCCTTTTACTGAGCTACTGAGCAGAATTCAGTGATGATTCTTTGTGCTGCACCAGAAGTAGTAGGGGCTCCTTATTGAGATCTCTTTCACCAATAGGCTTATCCATGGCACTTCTTAGCTGTCAGATGTGGAGGCAGGTGTCAGATACGGTTGCAGGTGCCAAGACTTGCTGCAATGCATACTGGGAGCCTCTTCTTCCCACTTCATAAGAAATAGCCTGTGATGAAAAAGAGATGATATGCCGCTTTAGAAGAGTGTGGTGCGTCTCTTGTATGCCTGAACATGCATACGAACATTTTCCTTCTTTCCTGTAGCTCTTTAATGTTTCCAGTTAATTTTTTTGTGGCCTTCTTGGAAAGGCACTATTGTTACTTCAGAAGAAAGCTTTTGTTTCCCTCTGCAGCAACATGCATGGTGAATGAGGCACCCAAACAAGCACCACATACACTGTGCCGCTTTGCAGGCCGTACTGTCAGATACTGAACGTATTTCCTTTCTCTTTTCTGTTCAAAGCAAGTTAGCAGCTTTGTAGCTGCTTTAGACTGAGTGATGGATTGTTGCTTCTCTTTTCTTTTGGCTTAAAAGAGCAGTATGCAGATGGGAAAATGAACAACAGAAAGTGCCTGATAATGGCTTGATATCTGTATTAGCGGCAATGCCTCCAGCCTTAGCTTTGCAACTGTCTTCTTTCTTATAATTGGTAAGAATGAAACTCAGCAATCTATTGGTTCCAGTCAGCTGTTGGAATAATAGTGACAAAGGTTAAGTGAGTCTTGGTTGGCTTACTTTGTACTCTGCCACTGAATGCTCTCATTGATCATCCTTTTCAGGACAGCACATGACAGCCTGTAGGTACATTGCTCTGTATATATATATTAATGTCAGTTAAAGCAGCTGTGGGTGCCTGACAGCACTAGTGCAGCAGCTTCCAGGTGTGACAGATTGTAAAGCTCCTTCAGTTTCTTTTAGAGGAGAAAGCTGTTGCTGAATTGTTGGGTCAATCTTCTCTTAAACCTTCTGATTAGTAGAACTTTCCTTTAAAAATCAATATTACACATTCACTTGAAATATAAACTGTTTCATCTCTGTGTGCATTCTGTGTGTTGTGTGAAGCTCAAATGTGTCAAAGAATGTAATTGAGAAGGCTTTCCACTGTATTACTGTACCGAGTGAGGGAAGTGAAGGGAACTTACAGAAGCTTTTCTTAGAGTAGTAATATCTAAAGGGACAGAGAGATCACAAGTTTGCAAGCAGGCAAAGAAACTACTTGTTTCCTACTTGAGGGCAGGAAAACTGGAGCTGCACAGGGACTACTGTTAATATGCAAGAATCTTACATTCTGGGTCAAAATAGTGCAATGATAGCACCTTTTCATTAGGTGTTCATTGTATGAACAGCTGGGATAGCTTGCATTTGGTTATGTGCAAGCATGAGCAGCTGCTCAAACCTGGTGTTATAGCAGCACTGCCGAAGAAAAACTCTGAAATCACTAAGTTGCATTTTCACTTGGCTTTGGGTGTATATTTTAATAAACCCTTAGGACTTCTGTCATGTATGGTTAATTCCCTCTAGTAAGTGGGTAAACTTTGTTCTGTTCTCAGAATGCCTTTCCTCAGTCTTTTCTGATAATCTATGTATTTCCACAGATGAAGGAGTCATTCACCGATATGAGGATATCTGACATAATGGATGTCTATGAGCAGAAGCTGTCGGCATTAGCAGTGAGTACAGTCTCATGTGTATGGGTATGTTGCTGTCTGTACGTTCAGAAAACATTAATGAAAAATGTTCTTCTTATGTACAGTCTAAAGAAACTAGGCTGCAAGACCTTTTGGAAGCAAAGGCAGTAGCTCAGGCTCAGACTGAGAGGCTGATGACTCAGTACCGATGTCAAAGAGCTCAGGCTGAGTCCGAGGTAAGTAGCGTGGAGCTTCCTTCTGGGACTCTGAGGTGAGACTGAGTCACAATTGTCTGGGTAGCTCTAACTGTGATCGCATGGGTGGAAACTCTACAATGCTTGGTGTAGCTATGCTTGGAAGTCAAAGCAGTCTTCATTTTTATTATGAACACCCCATTTTCCTCAGGATTTTTCTTTGGAACGGTTTTCTTTAACGTCCTTTTCCTTATAGGAAGGCAACAAAACTAACCTACTCTCCTGATTATCATTCATTATGCATTAGTGTTAATTTAATAGTAGTAATCTTGAAAATGAGTTTAGCCACGTACTAGAATTCTATGTAGAATTTGCTGGTATATGAAGAGCTGTTTCCTCGTTGTGCCTTTTAATCACTTGTCCAAGATGAGCTTTCAAGTAAAGCTTGCTTCCATGGAATATATATTTGAGGTGTGCATTGAAAACTTGGAATAATTTCTATTATTTAAAGGTTATAATAAAGACTGGTCTGCAGACTGCTAAATACATAGCTAAAATGTGTCATCTTTTACTTTCTTCCCTTTCTCCTCACACTGTCTCTAAAGGAAGCCAAAGGAAATCAGTGAGCAAATTAGTTTGTCAATAATATTAGGTGAGAGAAATAATTAATGTAGCTGATGGCATTTTAGTGTTAGATCTCTGGTCTCAAGTATGCCTATTATGGAGTGACTTGTGAAACAGAATAGTCTGTAACTGGGGGGGCTTTTTTTGTTGGGGGCTGTCTTTCCACTTGAAGGCGAGAACTCTTGCTGCAATGTTGAAGGATGCAGAACGCAAAAATGAAGAACTCAATGATTTGCTGCAAGCTCAGCGGACCGAGTCTGAAAGAGCACAGACTGATATAGAACAGCTTTTCCAACACAACAGGAAGTTACAAACAGTTGCAGAAGACTATGAAATACTGAAAAAATCCTCTGCTGATCATCTTCAGAGGTAAGGCGTTTAAGATCTCTAAGCAAATACTTTGTATTCAAAGGGTGAGGAAGCCCTTTACGTGGCTAAGCACATTAGAAGGGCAGTATTTCATGCTACTTTATTGTTTTGGTGAAAAATTCATCGTTTTTTAATTCTGTATGCTTATCAATGAGATGAACTTCAGTCGTTCAAGAAGTTACTGTGTTAAATGGAATGAAAACTCAAGTTTAAGGTCCAGTTCAGGAAGTAGCATGACCTTTGTATAAAAGAGAACACTGTTCTCTAAGAAACAAAATTAACAATGCTTAGTTTCTGTTAGTATTATACCTTACTGTAAATGTCTTTCTTTGCTCTTATATGCTGTCTTGATTACGTGCTAGAAGTAGTCTGGAGAAGCAGCCAATAACAGTATGTCTGCATAAGGAAGAAGCTTGCATCTTTGATCACTTCTGTAGCAAATTTGATTGAACTTGGGTAAAAGTGAGGTAGAGAGGAAGGAGGCACCAAATAATTTATAAGCATTATTTCTTCAGGATCTTAAGCTGAAAAAGGGTGTGTGAGGCACACAGAGTATCTAAATATAAAAAAAACTGTTTATGAACAGAAAGTGTGCTTTGGAAGAATAAAGGCTCTGCAACTCACATGAGCCTGTCTCGTCACTAGGTGTCAGCAAGGCAAAGAAGCTGGGTAAATTGTGAGTTTCTTGCTTAGTAATGGGAGCAGCCATTATATTTGACAATTTTGAAGGTGTATTGCTGCTGATAAGGGAGCCATTGAGGGAGGAAAAATGTATGCAACCTTTGTCCATTATGGGGTGTCTTGGATGACTCTCTGGTATGGTCACTGTCTCCTCCTTTGCTTGAACTGTATGCAGTCATGCTCTGCAAACGTGCATTTGACTAATTATTGTGAAATAAGCCAGCCTCAATTTAGTATCTAACAGTTTTCTGTTCTCCAAAGCAGGCATTAAGTAGCTTTCTGATCCTTACAATGTGTTTATAAAGCAGAAATCTCCATTCTAAACAATCTGCACACTTTAAATGTACTATTCCTTAAAACCAACTGGATAACTGACATCAGGGGAGAAAATTTTCCTCTTGGTAGGAAAATGGGAAAACATTTGCTTAGAGCATGAGATACACCTCATAAATTTGTAGTAAAGTCATTCTGTATTTTTTCAATGTATTCAGTTTTGATATCGCAAGACAACGGTCACAGACTTGACTCAAAAAGTCTTTTAAAAGACAACTGCAAATACTCAGTTTATAGCAGTTTGTGTTAGTCAAAGTTCTAAAGGCATCGGTATGTTTTGTCTATTCCTAAGAGCTTTCTGCTGGAGGAAAGTTGCTTCCTGATCCTTAATAATGAAGGGTATGTAAGAGATCCACTGATGCTTGGCTTGTTGGGTTAAGGTATTTTTCTTCCTCCAAGTATGTGCATTAAAAAACCATAATAAAATCAATATCCCAACTGCAACCAAAAAATCCTCAGCTGACACCACCCCTCCAAATCACCTTGCTTTTAGTTTGAGTGAGATGGTTGCACAGATGTTATCAAGCATTTTTATTTAACAAACTGTTGTCTTGAAGTAAAAGCTCTTTGAAAGCATTGAAACTCGTCAACCGTAACCCCCTAACTTATTTATACGTATGAAACCACTGAATGACAGCATAAAGATTTACAGATTATAC
The DNA here is from genome assembly GCA_002631895.1 of Agapornis roseicollis. Taxonomy (NCBI): domain Eukaryota; kingdom Metazoa; phylum Chordata; class Aves; order Psittaciformes; family Psittacidae; genus Agapornis; species Agapornis roseicollis. The sequence continues at coordinate 108,358 of NDXB01017778.1, forward strand.
GCTAATTGCTAAATAAATGGAAGCAATGAAAAACTAAACGAATCACTCAAGCAGCAGAATGATAGGTGTTTTTAAATTGGGTCCTTTTAAAGCAAATTAAACAGTAAAACTAAGTAGCATTTCATCTCAATTTTTCAATTGAGCTTTAAGTAACGTCTGAGAAGTGGAGTCAGGGGAAGCAAAAGATAATTCAGGGTTGGTTTCATATGTGTATGTTAGATGAATGCACATGGTAGTGGCTTTGGTTAATTTTGTTTGCTCCTGTATCGGGGTTGGGGAGGAATACCCAATATGCTCATAGGCAGGCTTTGTATTCTGTTAAGAAATAAAATGCTATTCTTGGTTTTCCTTTTAAAGTTCATTTCATCCTTCCAGGCTTTTGCCTTGTCACTAATCAGAGCAATCCAAATCACTGCCTTGAGTTCTGATCCAATTGGAAACATTTTCATATGGATACCGAAGTTTGCTACTGAATAAATTGACACTTAATTTCAGTGGTGCAATATGCAGCTCATTGGGAAGGTATTCTGGTGACAGCTGCCCCTTTTTAAGGCAGGCTGGGAGAGCAGTTGTTATAGAGATACTCTTGAACTGTCATGAATAAAATGTAGACCATGGAAATTAACTCCGTACCTTTCTTGCTACAGGCTGCAGCTTAGAAACTGGTAGATACGAAGGGATGGACAAGTAAACAAGAGTGACAGCAGATGCCATCTAGGCAAAGCAAGCGGCAGATAGAGTATGCTCTAGAAATTAGGCTAACTAGTAATGGAAAAGATAGATTAGCTTCACAGCTGACAGCTGTAATGCTGATAGATAACAGTACCTGTATATTAAATTATTGTGGAAACTAAGTATTATCCTATCTAATGAAGACTGAAGGAGCCCTATATATGGATTTTGGTGATACCTTATGAAATCGTTGGGTTTGCCTAATGTTGTGTGACAATATGTTATTGGAAAATCTTTATGCATAGATGTGCTTGCATGAAACAGGCTTTATTAATGGTATTGTTGACTCAGGAGCATACTAAGAGGTAAAACCCCAGCATCCTTAATCACCAGTGGCTGTGAATTTTGACTTTGTTTGAATGACAATTTCAGTTCTATCACTGTATTTTGGATGCTTTGTGGCTGTAATCAAAAGCAACAGTTTCTGGCATTTTACCTCCAGATAGTAACTTTTTCAGTGGTTTCTACTCTGTTTTCCTGATCAGAGAAAGGAAATGACTGTTTCATGGGGGGAGAGGAAATAAAATCTGCACTCCCATGCTGCAAATTCATAGGTTTGATTTGAAGCTCCTGACAGGAGTTGGCAACGATACGAAAATCATTCTAGCTTCTTAGGATAGAGAAATGGTGGCAGATCTCCCTTTAATCATTCAAATTTATTTCGCTGCAATTTTAGGATTGCTGCACAGTTGATAGAAACCGAAGATCAGAGGAAAGAATTGCAACAACAGCTACAGGAGAGAGATGGCAAAATAGCGAGTAAGTCACTTACTTAAACATTACTGAGCCTAGAGAGCTAATTAGATTAACTAGATGTAGTTGTTATGGGCTCCGGGTAGCCAGCTATATCTTACTAAGTAACACGTAAATCTCAGTTAGCCAGGGGTAGCTAATTTAACAGTTGAATGAAATGGATACAGATTTTTCTTCTTTAGAAAGGATACATGAACTTGATTTCCTAGACTACATGGAAATCACTGAATGCCTGCACAGCATCATATTTCCCTTCGGGATCTTTTTACAGCATGTCCATTGAAACTATTTTCTGTAGGGACTGCAAATTTTAGAAGAGCTTAATTTAACTCTCCTGCAAATATGACTGGAAGCAGTTACTGCAGTTTAGCAGTAGGTGGCTCTACTCAGTAATTCAATTATTAGCAGCTATGTTGACTCTAAAGAAAACAGGAGAAACAAGGCCCAGAACCTTGTTTCCCAGGCAATGCACTGTATCTGTTCTAAGTTTGGCAGCCCAGCTTTTAATGTGTTTGTTTTCTTAAGCTTTGCAACAGAAAATAAAAGTTCTGGAAGAAAAACTGAAAGCACAGCAGAAAGAAAAAAAAGATATGGAACAAACTATAGATATTCTTAGAAAGGAATTAAGTAAAACGGAGCAAGCAAGGAAAGAACTGAGTATCAAGGTAAGGCATTACTTGCACTTGCATTCTAGGGACCAGAATTCTGGATATCTATTTAACTGATAGGGTAGATAAACCTGTATTTTGGTGATAAAGTAGCTAAAGAAAGAGCAGCCTATACAGCAGACAAGAAGAAATTATCTCAACTTTAATTTTGTACCTTTTGAGTAGCTGAGCTTGAATTGAAGAGAAAAGAAGTCAGGGTCAGGTTCTAATGAGGCTGTATAAAACATGGTGTGTGGCTACAGATACGTGTGGAAGGAAGGAAAAAAAACCCAAAACAAACCTGTAGAACAGTATTTGGAGAAGGTAGCATATTCCTCTTCAGTAGTTTTGACTACTGTAAAATGTGGATTAGCTTACTTTGTCCCCTTGCTTGCAGCCTGAATTACGGTACATATGCTACATATGTCCAAGCCAAAATGTTTCTAGTTTTTGATCTTTGAAATTTTAGTAAAATGACTGTTTTTGTCTCTGAGAAGGTTTGTCTTTTTTCAAAGCAGAGACCAAGTTAACAAAATAGTATTTAAAAAAGGCAAAACTAAACCCCTCAAAGCTTCAGTGTAGCCTCTATGTCCTTGCCTGTAGGTAAGGCTCCCTGTAAACTCACAAGGCAGAGATTTGTTTTCATGCAAACTGATCAGCAAATGCAAAGTGTGCAGTCTGGCAAACATATTTGCTGTATTTCCATTCCCTGGAAGCAAAGCCTAATCTCTGCAGGCAGTATTATCCAGCATATAGCAAATATTTCCCTTCTTCTTGGTAAATATTTGCTGGTGTGGGGCTTGAAATGACATGTGGATGGCTTAACTGTGAACACTTGTGCTGCTGAAATAGGACCATGATATGGGAATTGGTGGTTTCCCATGGTATGGTTGTGTGGCTGTCGCTGTGATCATTCATGTGCACCACATATATAGCTGAGACATTTCCAAAAGGAGCTTGTAAGTTTAAAGCTACTTTGTAATGTACTTGTTTAAATGGACCACTCGGCTCACACTGCGTTATCTGTGCTTAGCAGTTGATAATGGAGGAAATGGTAACATTTTGTTTGTTTCTGTAGGCATCTTCTCTGGAAGTTCAAAAATCTCAGTTGGAAGGACGCTTGGAGGAAAAAGAAGCACTTGTAAAACTACAGAAGGAAGAGCTGAACAAACATTCCACCATGATTGCAATGATTCACAGTCTAAGTGGTGGCAAGTTAAGCGCAGAAACAGTGAACCTCAGTTTATAGGGCTTTGTTTCTAAGACTTTAGTATTTTATACATATGTGTGAGTATATGTAAAGAGGTTTAAACCTGAAAAGAGCACACTGTATGACTTGAAAAAAAGAACCAAACTTAAAGTAGCTTTAGTATGAGTTGAGAAGAAAAAGTAGTAACTGTGGAAGCTTTGATCTGAAAAATCTGAGTTATTGTGTAGCAAATAGTTCTTGTGATGGTCTTCACAGAGCTATGATCACCTGTCCTGGGAGCCAACTTCTGGTGGTGACTAACCTTTCTTAAATATATACAGGGAAAGGAAAGCAAAATAGGAGTCACTGCCAACTTTTTTACCTGTATATTCTTGTATTGGCTGCCTGGCAAGGAGAATGCTTCATAGGTTAAGCACTTCTATAACCTTGTTTATTTCAGTTCTTCTGAATATCATATTTCAACTCTTCTGAGTATCATTATTTGTGCAGCGTTGCTTTCTAATGCTTAAAATAGAAACATAAGAATAAAATGGATTTTTTTCACTTAGATTATGTTATGTTGAAAGCTGTATTTATCAGTGTATTGGTACAAGTGCTTCATGCAGTAAATATAGAATCATAGAATAGTCAGGGTCAGAAAGGACCTTAAGATCATCGAGTTCCTACCCCCCTGCCATAAGCAGGGACACCTCACACTAAACCATGGCACCCAAGGCTTCATCCAACCTGGCCTTGAACACTGCCAGGGATGGAGCATTCACGGCTTCCCTGGGTAACCCTTACAGGAAACAATTTCTTCCTTATATCCAATCTAAACCTCTCCTGTTTAAGTTTGAACCCATTACCCCTTGTCCTGTCACTACAGTCCCTAATGAAGAGCCTCTCCCCAGCATCCCTATAGGCCCCCTTCAGGTACTGGAAAGCTGCTCTGAGGTCTCCATGCAGCCTTCTCTTCCCCAGGCTGAACAGCCCCAACTTTCCCAGCCTGTCTTCGTATGGGAGATGCTCCAGTCCCTCATGGATCATCCTTATGGCCTCCTCTGGACTTGTTCCAACAGCTCCATGTCCTTTGGATGTTGAGGAAACCAGAACTGCATGCAATACTCCAGGTATATACTCACAAGAGTAGAGTAGAGGGGCAGGATCACCTCCTTCGACCTGCTGGTCACACTCCTTTGGATACAGCCCAGGATACAGTTGCTTTCTGGGCTGTGAGCACACACTGCAGGTGGCTCATGTTCAGTTTCTCATTGACCAACACCCTCAAGTCCTTCTCCGCAGGGGTGCTCTGAATCTCTTCTCCGTTCAGCCTGTAGCTGTGCACGGGATTGCTCCGACCCAGGTGTAGGACCTTGCACTTGGCATGGTTAAACTTCATGAGGTTGACATTGGCCCATGTGAAGGCATTTGTTATTACAAGGAGATATGGAACAGAAAACCACATGTGAATGAGTTTTTAGCAAGTAGCATCAATTGGGGAAACCATGCTAAAATGAAATCCATGAACGTACATCTATTTCATAAATACTAGATAATATTTTCCTAATCCTACAATACTTTGCCTTCTTTAAGAAGTTCTGCACTTTGTTGCCCATCTTCTCTGGCACACGCTAGCTGTTCTCAGCATTTCTACTCTACACCAACAGGATGTCATAAATTGCTCATAGTAGAACTATTTAGGTGGGTTTCCTTTTTAAAAGATATACTTTGATATGAAAGGCTAGTACTAGAACCTGATGCACATAGTTGAGTAGCAGAACACTTTCCTGTCCTTAGTTTACATGTGACATGAATAATGTGTCTTTTAGCTGTCGGCAGAGCTATTTCATGAGTGTCTATGTTTTGGTAGAGCTACCAGAATTCTGAGTCATCTAATGTATATTTTTTTCTGTAGCATTGCTGCCTTTACTTGTATCTGATTTGTAATGGCTCGATTTTAAAATCCCTGAGGTTCTTTGGTTTTCAGTCGTATAATTGAAGTGTCTCACTGAATCTGTTCAACTCACGTCTAAGCGCGGCCTTGTACATTCTGTTGCAATTATACACATCTGATGAGTTGTGTTGGTTTTAACCTGTTACTGAAATACAGTGTTTGTAAGCTAAGCACAGGTAAGAGTCAGATGTTGTTCTGGTCTCCATGAAGACCAGGGGAATAAAGCAAAAATCACTTGTTCTGTTTTCTGTGTCATTCATATTCTCTGAAGTATGGTAAATTATAGGTAACACTGCCAATTTTGTGTACAGTGCATGTGGATTGGTTGTCTTTTTGCATAAAATGAAGTTTCTGCTTAGGAGGGGCAAAGATGCTATCAGAATTATCACTTCAGTCTAACAGGTTAAGTGATTTGAATGTCAAGGTGCATTTGCAGATGTGGGTTCGTTTCTGTTGGATAACAAAAAAGAAAAGGTAAGTAAATGGATTTTATAGATTTCATTTCTTTCCCTCTTCTGGCTTTACATGGACAGCAACTGTTCATGTAAAGAAATTCAAGTAGGAAATGTCAAGTACGTTGCTAATTAAACTGATAAATGTTGGTCTGAGTTTATTCTCACATGGTAGAATGAGGGGGCAGAAACATCAAGCTGCTCACTGAGTAAGGGCATGCAGTGATAAGGTTCTTCTCCCCAGAAAATGGCAAATGAATCTTTGCAGTTTATGTGGTAGAATCCACAGTAATGTGGACAATGTGTAAATATTGATTGCTTTTTCCCTCTGGAAAAATGTGCTGCCTCAGTGTGCTGTTCTAAGCCAAGTGTCGCTGAACTCCGTTGGGTTGCACAGCAAATAAATGCATGGGCACATCAAGCTACTTTGACAGCATTTTTATGTGCTTTTCCAATTTGTAATGAATAGTGGCTAATGGAACTAGCAAATAAAAACTGATGGCTGTGTAAAATTCTGTTCAAAATGTAAAGCTCTTTTCACTGTAGAAAAACCTGTAGATTTCTATGCTTATTTCCTGCAATGAAATAACTGTGTTCTGAGGGTTTCCTTTTAGGCATCCTGATATTATCAGTGTTCCAGCTAGTTCTGTAATAAGGTTCCCTTTGTGGTTTTAATATTCTTGTACATGCTGTATCCAATATGCATTGGACTTTTCTTCTTTCCCCACAGGCTCCCTCGTGTAGTGAAGAGAATAGCTGGCACCAGCACAGTGAATAGCAACTCAATAGAGTCGATTTTTAATTACCCGTGTCACGTCAGGTTGTCAATTGCCTGCTGTGCAAGTGCAGGGGCTCTTGGGTTGTCTTAGTGCCGGGTAACCTCACATCTCAATACCAGGCGCACTAGCACTTACCTGAAAGTAGCTGCCCTTTAGTCTTTATGCTCTAGAGAGAGTTTTCCACTGGGCATATGGTTCTGCATGGCTTGGTGTATTATTTCAATGCTGCTGTAAAACCAGGATTTTTTTCTGTACCATGTTTTCTGTGTTCTCTGGTTTTTTTGGTGTACTTTTGGGGGGTGATGAGATAGTAAACAGTTTGGAGTCGATGCTCTTCAATTCATGTGTTGTATGTTGTCTTCACCCTACCACTCTTCCTGGTCTTGACTGCATTCTTTGATCTTTTTCTGTTTCCATGCTAGTGGTTTATTTTAGGCTTTCACTTTCCCCCACTTCTCTGTCTCTCCATCTCTTTCACCGCTGATTCAGAGTGACAGTGCCTACCACTTGCTTTTCCCTGGTGAAGTCTGACTTGTATTGAAATTAGGAAGCTTTTCTTGTGTGCAGTTTGGATCTAATAGTGGAGCCTTACCCACCTCTGGGATAAAACAGGCTGGGAATGGAATTCTGACTTTCGAATTAAGTTGAATTGGTTATCCTTGCCTCCACAGAAGGTGCAATGTGAAGCCTTTCATGAACCAGTTCCCGTGCTGTCGTTATCCTCCCCCTACGCTTGTCTCTGTTACAAATAAGGCAGAGCATTTAGTTGTTTCTTAGTTACTGTGGCCAAACGCTTATGCTATGGTGCTAGCATGCAATTTAATGTAGGCAAAACTCCCCCCCCCCCCCCCTC
>NDXB01017778.1:115830-160064 GCA_002631895.1 Agapornis roseicollis
TTGTGGAACTTCGGCTGGCGTTTCCATAACTTCAGGATGAAGTGAATATCCTGCACACGCAGTCGGACTTACGAGCTGTACAAACTGAAAGCATGGCCTCGGTGTAGAAGGTGACCCTCAATGTAAGTGCTGGTGAGTCAGCCTATTTGCAACAAGCCATGTCCTCAAGAGCTGATGTGATTCTTTGATAGGTTTTTCTCAGGGATGAGGAGTAAGATTTATTTCGTGATGGTGGAAACCAAATACAGAGTTCTGACTAAAGAAGTCTAAAACCCAGTTATGCTACCCATTCAGCAGTGCCAAGTGTTGACTGCTGGTCAGGATCCATGTCGTCTTTATGCTTGCGATTTTCTTGATGAAGAGGTACGTGCCTGGTTCTTCAGGAGTTTTCTAGCAATTTCTGGTACAAGTGCAGGCCAAAAATGGGTCGAACACCACTAAAACTGTGACTCCCAGCTTTACAGGTTTGGTTTAAGTGCTCTTGTGAAGACGCAAGGAGAGGCTCTCTGCTCCTCTTTGTTAGAATTTATTGTTAGCAGCCAAAGATGGAGCATTTTTAGGCAAGCACTTATTTCACAGAAAATGCTTTCAACCTAGCAAAGTTGGTTTATATATAAATAAACTCCTCCATGCACTCCCATCTGGTTACTTCTGAAGTCTTCAGATTTGTTCGCTGTCTGAAGCATGCTTCCTTCCCAGCTTTTTCTCACCCATTTCCCTTCTGCAGTGTGATGAAATTGGGAACAGTCTGCTAGCTTTAGATCCCCAGTGACACATTTGTATCTATCTATCTACCCTGGTCCCACCTAAATTGGCTACTTTCCTTGGAGTACATAGAAAGGAGGGATAACTAGGCTGGCTAAATTATGCCACACTGGAAACTGTAGAGCTGTTGATGTAGATACCCTGCTAGTCCCGGACCATGCCTGACAACCAGGGCAAGGTGCTTCCCCACCTCTGGAGCAGCAGCCTGGATTGTTCCAGTCACTGCTGGAAAAGCTGTGCACTTGTATCCAAGAGGGTGTCCGTTTCAGATCAGACAGAAATAACAAGGTAGTATGATCCTCATTTTGCTGTCCAGCCTCCGTTTGGATCTGATATACTTGAGGTCCTCATAGTTGCAGCATGTTAAACTCTTCCTTTCTGCCATGTTGCCCTTTGATGTGAGATTAACTGATGGTCTTGGCTGAAGAGCTGGTGGTCAGCAATAATGTCTTGTAAAGGGAAATCTGTAAGAAGAGCCAGCTGGATCCACGCGTGTCTTTCATGCTTGGCATTAGCGTCGTGTGTGTGATCAGAAAGTCTCTGTCTCCTTTTATGCCTCTATGGTTTTCTAACTGAACTATAAATGCTACATTGAGGCTGGAAGGGTGGTTTGGTTTGGGGTTTTTCATGGCCATTAGCTTTTGTCTGAAAATGGAAGCTCAGGAATAACGGGAGTCCTCATATGTTGCTACCGCTGATGTGTTTGCGGTTTGTCTTCCTGACCCACAATTGCCAGGTTGGGTTGGCTTGAGCGAAACTTGCGGCTCATTTGCTCAGAACAGCAGAGTTATTCTGTTTGTTATTGAGGATGCCTTAGGGAATGGAAATACACAAGTTTACGGGTGTGACCCTCTTAAAACTTTAGTGGTACTTGCCCCACAAGCCTGTCTTTCCAGGAGACTATGTAAGACCATCAGTGCATGCACATAGCATATTCTGTGTGTGTATGTGACACAAACCTCTGGGACCCTTAAAGGACAGGCGAAACCAGGGGCAACACATGCTACTTGGAAGTAGGCATTGTAGCTCTTGTTGCTTCCATGGGCTTTGAAAGCCCTGTTTGCTTTTGCAAGGGCTTTAAAACATCTTTTCATTCTACAGCTCTGCATCAGAAATGAACTCTTCAGTGTCTGAGGAATGTGATGAAGGTGGCTTACACATTCCTCGTTGCAATGTGGGAAGCCTAGGGAGACAGCCAATGCAACTGTTTTTCCTGTAGCTGTTCCCTGCACTGCTTATGCTCTAGGCTAAGGAAAGAAGAGAGTGCAGGGACAAGGAAAAATTGTGTCACCAGATCCTGAAGAAGTGGAAAAATCCCACATTTCCTTATCTAAGCTATGGGGGTATAATAGTTGGCTGCTTTTAATGTGGTTGGCTTGTGATACAGTCTCCAGGCTGTGGGTTGTCACTTAATATGAGCTGATTAAATTCTGTAGGATCCTGCTCGTTTGGGCCCAAGAACATCTTTGAAAAGGTTATCTCTGCATGGATAACAAGCACATCATACTGCGGGGATCTCCCACATAGCAGGGACAGCTAGCTCTTCATTTATCCGTACATAACTAAGTCCTTACACGCGAGAGCAAATACAGTGCTAGTTAAATGTTTCTTCACAGGAACTGAACTAACAATATGGTTTAGGGGTTTGCACTGTATTAAGTTCTTACAAACTTAGTTTTTAATTAAGCAGCTGTTGTTTTGGCTCAGTTGTAATTCAGGATAATCTGTCTGGGTGTATTGTTTGCTTATATTGATACTGGAGTGTTGCATTTCCGTTGTGTTTTGCAGTACAGCCAGGACATCCTATAACCTTTGAGGGAAATATAAGGCTGTAGTAATTCAGAGGCTTCTGAAAGTCCTGGGGGGGGGGAGAATCCACAGCTGCTCCATTACAATATACTTTGCTTAATCTTGGTTGGGCAGTGGGGGCCACAGGAGCTATTTCTGCTTCCTTATCTGTCATATCAAGTGCCTTAATTGTTTCTCTTTTTATCTTTTAAGGATAAAGCTTAGAAAAATCTTTGGTTTATTTTTATCATGTATCCAGCAAGTGGAAGTGAATCTACTTTTAAAAGAAGCCTTTGATTTTCTTACTTATATTCAGGATAAGGTGAATCAATGCAGCTCCTTTTGTTGTGCCTTTCTAAGGCAGCAGGAAATCTGAGAGCTATTGTGTTCGTTTCAGTATCAGTTTAATGGAGAAAGGCTCCTCAGAGTATGCTTCAAGGTATTGCACTGCTGACTTGCTTGCGTTCTGTAAAGACCAAGTAAATACTTCTATGCCTTTTACTGGCAAAAGCAGAAGCTGTTTTTAGACGGGGAGAGAGGGGAGGTGTTGATACGCTGGGGAACAGCATCCTCGCTGCCTGCGAGGCTGTTGTCACCCCTTCACCTGTTCAGTGTCTGTGGCTGAAGTGCTGTGTATTTTTAGGCACGGTGCGCTTAGAGAGCACAATCTTTGGGCTGGCTGGTGCAGTCCCCTCCAAGGTGACCTCTCCCCTACAGAGGTTAATGGGCTACTCAGCTCTGTGGAGTGCTAGAACAGAGGTTGCTCCTGCCTCTCCCTGCATGAGCAGAGCACGACTGCTGCTTGTAGCTGCCCTGTACGTGTGCTGCAGCTGTGCTTGAACACTTGCGTATGTGTGAAAAACCTTTGCCTGTATGTGGCTACGAAATAGGTGAAGCTAAAACATCTAGTGCGTAGCCATTCCCTCCATTCATTTCTGTGTGGTATTTATCGTTATTTACATACAATTACCTTCATGTCACCAGCAGAGAATCGAGATGCAAATTAGAGGAAACTGCTAATCTGGGGCTCCTTATGTGAAAAGCTGAAAGCCTCTGTTTGCAAGTACATCGACACTTGAGGCATACATGCACAGGTATGTTGTTTAGTGTCTTTGGCTGCAGCCCTGGTATGCAGTGTTTCCGTGCTTTTCCACTCAGCATTTCCATGCAAATCAGGGGGGGTTCAGCTCTCAGTTACGTAGAGAATAAAACCAGTTCTGGTGACTGCCTGTCTAAACCATGGTGTAAATGGTTTGCTTGCCCTCACACAGGTACGTTGTGGTGAAGCCTCCTGTCATACTGACGCAGCAAGCAATTGCTGGAATCTCAAAATGGTGTTTTGTTTCCCATTTCTGACTCCTACAGAAAGGCAGCCTCTGCAGCAGAGTGGAGAGGGACATGCAGACAGCAGCATCTCCTTCGCCACCTGACTTTGCCTTCCTCCCCACGCAGGCCTTTCTCATATGCAGAATGAGGCTGAGCCCCCAGGGGAAAAATAGCATCTAATCACATCACTGGAAGCAGAGCGCAGGTGCTGAAGCGAGGTCGCACAACCTCCAATTTTAGTTCTATTTCTGAAGCCTGGAGTACTCAAATGACATTTTTTCCTTCCCCCTTTCCCTCCTGTTCCCAAGCCTTGTTTATTATAGATGTAACTACTGCAGGCCTGATGGTAGTGTTATGTTTATTCATAAGTTGGTGAGCAGAAAGGACGGAAGCTAAACTGCAGATAGAATTCTATTAGCTTACCAAGTCTGCACAGAAGCAGGACTGCAAGTGACCACTGCTAGAGGGTGAACAGGCTTTTGGCCAAGTCCTGAGTTATGATTCTGCAGGAGATGCTTTCATTGTTTGATGGGGGTTGGGGGGATAGTTAATAAATCTCATCTATCTTAATCCTCTGGTGAGGTAAAACTGATAGGTCAATAAGTCTCAGGTTAGAGGGAACGCGTTTAACATGTCAGTGGTCAAATTCGGTGAGAATCTGAGCATCGTGCATGCAGTTTAAAAAGCTCCTACTAACAGCCATGTTTAGCCAGGACAGAGGGATGTTATTAGCCCCACAAGCTAAGCAAGGGGTGGCATTAGGGAAACTGGATTGTCCCTTCCCCAAAATCCTTGCATTTCTCAGAACCTGGGGTTGAAAGTGATTAGAGGGGAGATAGGAGGAGCGGTGCTAATCGCTGAGCAGCATTTTCCATTCGCTGCAGTGCTGAAGTGTGATAACCATTTCAAATCAGGTAGCTGAAGCCTGGCATTAGTCTCTGCCTGTTGTTCAGTGCTAACGTTTTCCTGGATTTCTCCCAGGCTTGTTAAGCATCACCGGTCCCAAGACGTGTGCTTGGATGAGGGCTCTGCAGGGCTGACAGATTAAAGACCAATCGCACCACGGGTACGAACCAGGAGGTTGTTGTTGGATAGTTACGATGGTGCCTCACCATTTAGGGATTCAATGGGCTCTGGTAACTTCAGCACTTGTATATAGCCCAAGGTGAAGTTAAACTCAGCAATTTAGGTCAAACCTGTTTCACTGCTGTCAAAAATAAGTTGTTTTCCATAGTTCATGCACATGGCCAGCTTCCCCTTGAGTAAGGTACTGGGTGACAATAGGAAATCACAGTAGCTTTCAGCTTCTTCTTAGTCTCTACATTTTATTCTTCTATGCAAAGGTGTCTAGGGTCTGTAACACTTCCAGAGGAATGAGGTGGGATTTCCCCCTCTTTCAGCAATAGGTCTGTATTCTAAGCTACCATCTGAATCATTCATTTGATATGTAAACACCACTATTTGCTATAAAGAGTGCGATAGCTAAAGCAGTACTTGCTCCATGTCCTTTTGAGGTAATCTTTGCTGCTTGGCTTGAGTTCTTTCACAATACACATGTATCTTCCTTCTTTGCAATGTTTTTGTCTCCATAAAGGATAAGAAAGAATGTGTTTATTTTTACCCATGTAGAAGGGGATAAAGCTTAGATCAGATTTGGGACTTGAGTTCAGCACTTTGGTACAAAGGCTGATCTAGGCAAGTGGAATTGGATTTTGTTATCTTGTGTTAAAGGCTCTGGTATGCTCGTGTCTTTAAAACATTAAATGCTAAATGTGCTCAGATTCAACATCCTTTAGGCAGGAGAAACACTAATGTGGATGCTGGCTACAACCCTACTTTGCTGTGAAACTCCATCAACTCATTAAAAATGGCTTTCCAACACCTTAAAGCTATTAATACCTTGACTGGAAAATTTGTTTTAGAGATATTACTGCCCATCGATGTTGCATTTTTAATAACCCTGTTTAGCAAAGAGAATATTGGCTGGTTTATACAGACTCAAGTGGGTCGATAAGTGGGTAACAGAGCATGTGACATGCTGGAAACAATAACCAAGGTCATTCCATGTCATTTCTGCAGCATGTGGCAGAACTGTGGAGCCAAGTCTCCCTTGCCTACTCTTCCAACCAGGAGAAATGTAAACTCCTTGTTGTAGATCCATGTGTAAGTGGGTTGACTCCAGAAGAGAAGGAAGACTGGGTGGCGGGAGCTGGTTACTATGGCTGTATGCATTACTCACTCTAAATGGCGAAATCAAGCCAACAATCATCGTATACATTAACTATATTTGTGTATGAAGGAAGCTCATTGCCAGCAGCTGTGTGAAGGTGTCATGCTGAAAATCCAACTTTGCTCCTGCCAGTTAAGGACTTGGTGACTTTCATGCATTTAAAGCAGTGCATACTGAAAGCAGGAAAACTTATGCACTGTTGCATTGGGTCCTTTGTCCTCCTGTATGGGAAAGTGCCCTCAGTTTCCTCACCTCTGTGCCTCTAGTGATCATATAACAGCCTGGGTTGGAAGAGACCTCAAAAGTGGGAAAGAGCCTAGAGGAGATTATCCAACACCTTGTCCAATCACACCCTAAAATGTTCCAGTGATGGGGGCTTGACCATGTCCATGGGGAGGTTGTTCCCCTAGGATGGAAACAGCAGGTCATGACTGGAAGTTACAGAGGTGCTAGCTGGCCCAGGCTCCGGTGCACAGGATGTGAGAAAAACAGCTTCTGCCCATGCTACTGACTTGTATGACTGTCACCAGAAGCACTTTTCCCTTGCCAAATGTCATTGGAATCAACTGGTGAGAACCAAAGTAACTGTTGATGGGGAAAGACCCACAGTGTAACCACAGCCCTGTTGTTTTGTTGTTGGCTACAGATTTAAGGTAAGATATTCTATCTTTCCTTCTGAAGCCATCCACCAAGGCTGCTGTTGCTGTGGGGTATATAGCGAATCCTGTTGCCTGATTTTGTTGCAGGGTGATTGCCAGAGCTGGGTGTTGTTTCCTCCTTGATACAGCACTGCACAAACAGGTGAGTGTTTGGAAAGTGTCTGTGGGGTTAAACCAAGTCTATTACCACCAAAGGCTCTGGCTAAAGTTCCTGTCCCTGCCTCCAGTGCCTGGATTTCCATGTAAGTGGGAGCAGTGGACCTGGATATTCTCCAGGGATGGTTTGTAGCTTAGAGACCAGACTGATGGAGCACTTCTATTACCTGCTGTCAGCTGTGATTCAGCCTGTTAAGGCTGAAGAGGTTTTTGCACTGAAAGTAGGTGCTGAATCTTTAATCCTAACAGAAAACCGAGTGTATTTGTTGTAGGCATTAAGGCTTGCCTTTTGAAAACGGACTGGATTGCTGCAATCGGCAAATCTTTTCATTAGCCTGAGTGCAAATGAATTAAAAACTGTCATTTAAGGAATTAGGCATTTGTGGGTTTCACTGAGTCCGGAACAATCTTAATGGACCAAAATGCACTTTGAACTTCCCAGATAATTAAAGTAATTGAAATCATCTGCCTGCATGTATGTGAAGAAATCAGCTAATAATTGAGCGCAGCTATTAGCAATGGCTGTATTTAATGTTACATAGAGTACAGCTAGGCTAAAAGAATCTTGAATAGGTCCACCGTGATCTCAGAGATAATGCCACTTACTATCATCTTCTGCACTGGCTGAAATGCCACTCTTATTGGAGAGACGGCACATGCATAGACTTTCACCAGTGGATTAGCTGTGTCATTTAGCTTCAGCCTTTAAAGATTCAAAGGCTTCCTGGTTGAGGCTTGTATGTTTCTGGTTGAAATGCCCACCATTCCACTGAAACCTTGCCTGCTGGTGGGAATGGGGGAGAACCACAGAGACAGCCAGAAGCTTGGTGCTGGTAGGGCTCAGAGTGGGATCTCTGCACCATTTCTTTGTCTGTGTTCTCCCTTTGGGAAAAGCCCTAAGCCAGTTCAGCTACTGCAAGTTAAAAGCCAAACCTGTGAGTGGAATGAGGTGCCAGTCATGCAAAATAGGTACAAGCTTCTTTAGAGGACTGGCAACCACTGTCTGGCATGCTTCTCCAGTAGCTCTGCCCTTTAAAATAGAGCTCTGCTGTTTGCTCTGCAGCTCCAGAAGGCCAGAAATGCTGTGCAGGAGCACCAGCTGGTCCTCCTCATTCTGTCTCCATGCAGTCATTTTGAAACAGGAACTTCCTGAAGAGGAGAAAAGGAGGAAAAATGAATAAAGCCTGGCAAACTGAATGAGCGCTACCGATTACCTGTGCACTGAAGGCAAAAAGGTGGAACCAGAGCTTGTAGGAACACAAGCACTCGGGCACGTTAGTCATAGCCTGATCCACTATAGAGTGACATTAAGACTTTTGGAACTCCCTAACTCTTTGCTTCTTAGTTTAGCTGGGCTTCTTTTTGTCTAATCTCTTGATTTCTGGATCAGTGATGCTTGGTTGGAGGCTAATGGCAGCATCATTATCATATTCCTAACTGTAATTCTATCCTTCATATGTATTCTTAAGTTGAACACATAAATACTGGGCTAGATTTACTTAGATTGGCTCATCAGAAATATTGCTGGTGTAGGAGGATTGTATCTCTTAATAATCTGTTCCTGTCCTCAGTTCATGCAGAATTTTCAGCTTCTATTTTATTTAAGGGCCCTTAAATGGCTGGGAAGATTCTCTCTTAGCAAGTGCTGGGTTCCTTTTCTGGTATCTCAGCTCTCTAAGGAAATCCTGAGAGACACGACAAGTGCTGGATCTTGAGAATGAGGAATTGCACATCAGTGCTTAATGCATCTTGTCAGGTTGTAAGAACATCCAAGGTAGTGTGTCCATCCTGTTGTTTCAGTGGGGAGTTGATTCTGGGGGAGGGAGGTGGTGTCTTTGGGGGCAGTAATGAACAAAGAAAGAGTAAGTCTGAAACCATATCCACTGATTATTCTTTTTTGTCCATATGTGGCCGCCTCGTTTTGTAATTGCAGAGCCACAAGCAATGAACTCTCCTGGTGCTCTCCGTCCATGTGTTTCGTGGGAGTCTGAGAAGAGAGTGGGGAGGAGAGAGATTATGGACCAGCTCCTCGATTACCTCGTGCACAGGTAAGGGCAGGCAGAGAAAGGAGGTGATGCTGAGGAAAGTGACCTCATGATGTGGATAGGTTAAGGCACGGCTGGATGGTTGGTATTTGGCTTGCTCTTTGAATGCACACAGTTACAAGCAACCTTCACATCTGGCTGAGGTCTGTAAGTCCTTATGTGTGCCCTTACAACACACATGCTCTCCTTGCTCAGCCTGTTGCTGCTGAGCTGGACAGTGGAAGTCAGACTTGAACCCTATCCAGTGAAAAAGCACCGTGCAAAAATATCTTCCCTTTGTTAATACCTTTTCACCTCTGGTTCTGATAACGGTGGTGGGAGGCACTTGTGGGAGATAGCTGGGTCAAAGCAGGCATTGCTGACTCCCAGAGAGCTCGGCTGTTTTGAAGGCACTCGGGCAGCCCTTTATCAGTGGTGCAGTGTCAGAGGTCTGGAGCTCAGCTCAGCAGAGCCCTGTGTGACATGTCACATGTTGTTACTGCTAACAAACAGGCTGTGCTATGGGGAATAGCAAAGGAGTGGGAGATTTCATTAGCCTTTTCAGAACCTCCTTTCCATAAGCTGTACAAAACTGCTCTTTCCTACTTGTTTGTTGTGGTTTAATGAGCATTAAAACCCCCACCTTGAAGGTGTAGTCTGAAAGACCATGTCCTTTCCAATTAAAAAGCTATTTGGGTGTTTTTTAGTCTGAACTTTATGCATACACTGCTATCAGGTCAGTAAGACCCATCCCCATTGCATGGGTATGGGATAGTGATTGGTGCCTGCTGTTTCTTTCAGTCTTAGACAGCATCTGGTTTATTATTTCTGGGGAATGGATCTGTAAGTCTGCTCTCTGATTCTCTCTCTCATTGAAGTAAATTCTACTGATTGGTCTCACACTCCAATTTTCATGCTTGCTTCGCACCACGACACAGACACCCTGTGTGGCAATAATAAACTCTAAAGTAGTTCAGGTGTATTCAGGCAAGTGTTCTGATTGCTGCAAGGAGCTAAAATTCAAGTCTCTGTCCAGTGAAGAGCAGGCCAAATTTTCCTGAGATGTAACTTGAGACATAATGGGTATTGCTATTATCTTTGCATGTGTCTTCCTACTCTGTTTTGAACAATAGTGTTAGCGCTCCTGATACTTTCAGTATCTAAAACCTGTCCTTCTTGTTCTTGATTCAGAATGAACTGGCCATTAGTATTTGCACGGGTAAGCTTTCCTCTTTCTAAACCAAGTAAGGGTGGTAAGAGGTGACCTATCTGGTGAGAAGCCCATCCCCACATGGAGGAGAGTGAGTCTTGCCAAATTCTTACAGCCCTATTGCCCTTTGGTTTTTCCTGGTCCAACAACTTGACCATGAGCAGACTGCTTAGGCCCTCATTGGAGTATCAGCTTTGTAACTCCACACAGAGGAAGCAGTGGGAATTGAATGCCTCGTTGCTTATACAAATGTAGCCCCTACCTTTGCTTCAGCCATCTTTCCTCTCCCATTCAGTTATAATTGAATGTAGGTATCCAGGCCATGCTGGCAGCACAGTGGGTGTAAGCTGCACTTAAGCCCTGCAGTTCCTTCTCTATGGTTCTGGTGCACATTGGGCTGAGGATGTGAGGGGAGACTTTTCTGCTCTGGAAAATCCCTGTTCATCAACTGCAAAACAATAAGAAGGACGAGAGTTTCCACCTGAATCAGTATATCTTGACAGGCAAGAGGCAGAGTAAACCAGAAGAGAGCAGAATAAAGCTTCCTTCCCCCCACCCTGCAGTTTATTTTCATACCCTCAAAATAACCTATATTTTTGCCAGAGTTCTGGGTTAAATTTTGCCTTGTGCTCTAAATGTTGATTCTCAGAAAACCATTGGTGATGGGGTTTAGTATGTGTGCAGATATAAACAGGTATTTCTGTAGTATATACATCAAAATGTCATTTGGTTGTCCTGAAGAGTTATTGTTAGGACCCCACTCTCTCCTCTAGCAGAGGCAGAGCACAGGCACCAGACCTGCAGAACAGCACCTAGAAAAGTGAGCAGAATGCTTCCTTGGTGAATAGATTTGCATGGGGGGAGCTGCTGGTGAGAAGTTTCTGTGGGCCAAAACTCTGTTTTCTGTTGAGTGAGCTTCGATGCAAACTGAACAGGTTAGGCAGCTGCACTGATGGTCCTGTCAAGTGGGCTGTTTGCTGTTCTCGTGCTGCTGAGCTATTGGGATTCAAAGCGAAGCTTCAGCGGCCCCCGCTGCAGCAGAGCATGTTTCCCACTCTTGATCAGTGTTTCTGCATCAACCCAGCTTTGCATCGTCATACCAGATGTGCTGTTTCTCTTTCTTCTTTCCCTTTTCTTTTCTAGATCATTGTGTGAAACCAAAGTGCTGACAACTCTGTACGTGGCAGGTACTTTACCTTTGTGCTGTAAGCCTCAAGCACATCTTCTGGGGCTTCTTACTCCCTATCTCCTTTGGGTATTTTTTTTCCTGTAAAGACAAAATATGTATCTCAATTACAAAAAGTAATCAGTTCTGTTACAACAGCATTAGCTGCTGCTGGGAAGCCAGTGGGACTCTAAAGGGAGTTATGCCTATAGCGTCATTAGGAATCTCAGCTGCTGCTCGCTTGTGCAACAGAGGCAATGCCCAGGTAACCTCGGCACTGGTCTCCGCATGGGTTTTAGTCTAGATCTGTAGTGCAGCCTTTCTCCATATATACTTATATGCGTACACCAGCAGTTGCTGCAGAACGTTGCTGCCAGAGAGAAGGATGTCATGTCCATGTTTGGAAGTGTTTCTATTTGACTGAAGAGAAGCACCGAGTCATTCGACCGTGTGAGAAGCACAGACCTGTGCTTTTCCAAGCCTAGGGCAGAAAATCATACCTCTGGAAATAGATCTTCTTTAGGAACTAGCCTTATTTTGTCAAGGAGCTTTTCAAGGATGCTTCCTGGAGGAAGTGACCAGCTCTTGTCTTGGCTTACAGAATGTAAATGCAGAAAGCCTCACAGCTTACTTCCTTCAGTGCCTTCTTGCTATTCAGTGACACACCAGTCACACTGGGTTTAATCTGTCAGCACTTGCAATGTTAATGAAGTATCCCCCCATGGTAATCACTTCACCAATTAAACGGTTGCTGCATTTGTTAGTATAGTCTGCAGTTGGCATAAGGGAAATGCAGGTCCTTGACAGAAAGTTGAGTTATAACTCATAAGGAAAAAGAAGTTGGAGAATTGCTTGTGTCTGAAAAGGCATTAATGTTTGCCTTCCTTTCTCCCTCGCCTCCTGGGGAAAGCAAACCTCCACAGCAGCAAACCCAGGCCATCAGCCCACCTCTGGCCATCCCTGAAAGGCAGGCTCTGAATCCTTGAGGATGAAATGGAAAGCAGGCCAAGAGAGGCCAGTTGCCTTGCAGGAGCTTGGCGCTGTGAGCTTGAATATGTTGTGTCTGAAGACCTAGGAGTGTTTTAGAGCAGCGCTGCCTATTGAAATGGAAATGTGGTTTTCTGGCTGCTTGAGCAGAGAGCATGCATCATAGTTAAAGGCTGAAGTAGGGGTAATGAAGTACCTTGGTTTTGAAGCCAGTCTGTGTAATACAAACCCTAGAGAGACATTTATGGATTATTCTTTTAAATTGTTGTTCCCTCCCGCATTGATCAAGGCTAAAGTATTTCTGACTGTTAGTTTCAGAAAGGCATAATAGGACTGGTGAATGGGCTATGGTAACTCTAATGACGTGCTGTGCAAATAAATGCTTGCTTGATGAGTACTGAAAAGACTAACCTGAACTACTTACATACATGATTAGGGCTTTTAACTCCCTGCCGTCCTGCAGTGGTTATGGGTAATGCAGGGCTGTTTAAAGTGGTGGTGGGAAGCCAAAACTCACTAATGGCCATTAAGGTAGATGAGAGTTGGGAAAATTATGCCCAGCAATTCTGCAAACATGCTGTTGCATGCTGCCGGACCTGGCAGGCAGGGAGGGCTGCTCAGCGTTATTGGACACTGAGGGGTTTTCAGACTGCAGATGGGATGGGGGGACGTCAGCTTTTGGAGAGAGAAGGGAGAGAAGGCACATGACAAAAACCTTCTTTCCCTTTTCCGGTACATCTCCAGAGCGGAAGAGCTGAGGCCATTTACTTGGTTAGGCTGACTTCTCGTTGTTTTCACCTTCCTACTTTCCTTAGGGTTGTGAGTCAATTTGAGATTGATTTATCAGCGCTGCTAATCTGCTCTCAAAGCCCTGTCAGTCTCGCTCCCAGAAGCCGAGCTCTCCCATTAAAACCCTGACCTATTTAAACGTTCTTAAGATACCATAATGATCAAATGTCAGCAGGGGAGAGGCAGCAGTGACAGCCCTGAAATGTTTATTATCCTAGCCTGGGTTAGGAGGGGAGCGTGCCGATGCAGCCCGGAGCTCGGCACTTGGCACAGGATGAGAGGCGGGCGCCGGCTGGCCCAGGGATGGATGCTGCTCTGCGCTACCAAGCTAATGGCATCGGCTCCTTGCCTCTTGTGGTTCTGAGCACTAATTCTCCACGGTCACTGGGGGTTTCTAGCTGTTCAAAGTGGGCAGTGGTATTCTGTTTCAGGGGTCTGCATGCCCGTAGCAGTACATCATGGATTTCGGTGGCTTAAAAGGCGCTTAAAACATTTTTGATGATTTAGAAATTACTGCCCCGGGCATGCCTGAATGAGACAAGATGCTTTCCGTAGGGAAATCTAAACTTCCCTTGTCCCACCACACCACATGGTTGCTATCAGCAAAGAATTAGTTGGAGGAAACTATTTAAAACGATGATTGTGGAAGGAGTGTGAACACAAGCTCCGGCTGCCTCTCCGGGATGCAGGGGCTTGCGTCCACTGCCTGGCCTGTGCACTGCAGCAGGGGGAGCACAACAGCTTGCAGGAACCTGCAAGTCCCCGCTTCTGATAATGTGAATGGAGCTGTCATAAACACACTTTAAATGTACTGGTCAGTGTCAATTTTCCAAGCCTTTAGAGATGGAGCGGAGTGCAACTCTTTTTAAAGGTAAGCTTCTCTTCCCCTCCAATTTCTCTCTGGGGCCTCAAAGGCTTGAAGAATTGAAGCAGAATTCTTCACAAGAGAAAACACATCCCCTCGTACAGAATGGCCCCGGGTTTGCTGCTGGGTATGATGTTCACATTTCTCTTCTGCTGAAACTATTCCCATATGGATAGCCTTTCTCTTTCAAACAGCATCTGACTAGATCATTTTGGCTCTTTCCCATTTCTCCTTTAAATGGAGACTGCAATAGCAGCAAGGACCAGTGATTAAAAACAACCAACCACCACCCCAAGGTAAATAGCAGGTTCTCAATCTCTTTAGATGCATCTCATGGAGCGATAATCTGTCTGCTTGCTTATAAAGCAGTCCAAAGGATCCTGACGCAAAAGATGCTTTCTCCGAGCATCTGTATCTTGAACTAGCATCCTTTTATCATGTTGATCTTGCTTTTCATGAGTGCCAGGTTATTGCAGCGCACATTTTATTAAGGGTAGTCTAAAGGCTGGCTTTTGTCAAAACACAGCTGGCTGGTCAATCTTTTTCCTAAGAAAATAGAAGGGGTTCATAACCGGGCTTTTACAGATCCCAGATGCCAAACTTTCTATATAAGACCACAATATTGACACTATCTGTGTCTAGAGCTGATAAACGTTATTGCATTCCTTTCCAATATGTAATGTTATTAAAAATAGGTTGGTCACAAGGGCTTCTTATCAAAGTCCCTTGTTTCCCTAGAAACAGTGACCAGCATTAACCTTTCTAAAAGTAGCCCCTGTGAGAGACAAATGTCTTTAGTTGTCAGTGTCACCAATTTAATCGAGGGGAAATGTGCTGCACACGCTGGTTCACATTAAAAGAAAGCAAATAAACCCCAGAAGGGCAGGAATAACGTGTGCTGTAGCAATTCACATAAGGCTAGCAAGGAAAAATAGATGGATCGTGTTTGAGCCAGTGCTGGTTGTGTCCCTTTCTAAGTGACACCAGCACTGAAATTGCATTGGCATCAGCTACGAAACAGTTGTTTGCAGCCCCAAAAAAGAAAAGGGAGGCGTGGGAGTGAGATTGCGGTGCTCGTATAGGACTGATGAAAGCTGAATGTCTGCAGAGCAGGAAAAATGTGATAGCAGCATATTTGTACAAAGATGCCTTCTTCTAAGCAAAGTACATGATAATAGGGATATTGTGTTCGGAAGTAAAGCTACTGGCAATGTGAGAGAGGAGCAGGAAGAGGGGTATCAGCGTGCTGTATCCTCGTGGCATTGAGATAATCATATTCTTAGTCTTCACATCAGATTAACAGCATCTATAAGTCTCGGTGATGCACGCAATTTACCTTGTTTCAAAGCGGAGTGTCTGCTTGAGCTTTTCACCATCACTCACCATTCAGCTAAGGAGCCTGAGATCACTAGCTCTGTTTTCTATTTTGCCAGATATAAAGCAAAAAGGTGATGAGTCGGATCCAACATCAACACACATCCATGCTGTGGGGCGCAGAGCACCTCCAAAGGAGCATGCTGGAAAGGGTGGGAAGTGATTCTGGTTTAAGGAACCAAGGGAGAAGAGCACAAGAGCCATTCAAATACCACTCATCTTCGACTCAAATGCATGTTCCTTTCACAGATACATCCAGATTAGGACTGAAAGCTTCACCCCCAGCTTTAGCAGGGGTCCCTCTCCTCAACTTAAGCCTGCCTTGAGATGTGCTCATCCCTAGTAAAGCAGCAGTGATTCTTTGTCTCTTGGTTGCATTCCCCAGATGCTAAAGATACCAGGCTGCTAAAGCACCCAGGTCCTCAGACCTGCCATGGCAATCTGCTCCCAGAGATTGCTCTGCTCCCAGAGATTGCTCTGCTCCTTACAAACCCGGTTTGTCTGTGCAACCTGTCACTGTCCAGTCATCAGGAAAACAGCCTCCAAAATAGCACACTCAATACGCAAACATTTTCCTTCTTGCCTGCTCACAAACCAACCCATTTGTTCTTGTGGGCATCCAAGAATTCAGTGAAGCTGTGGATAAGCTATCTCCTCGCCTCCCTTTTCCTCCTTGGAACTGAGCTTTCCCAAGCCCTGATGTGTTGTTCCCCTTTGTGGCTAACAAGCATTAGCCACAGTATTTATTTTTCCTTGTGCTTTTCTGTTCAGTTTATGCTAGGACTGAAGGGAACCTATATATACCCATGGTGGTAAAAGCAAATCAATCTGCACCTGTCAGTTGTTTGGCTATTTATGGGTTGAAGTGAAATAAGACCTGAGTTACTTATGGAGCTGGTTTTACAGGAAAAATGAGTTTACAATAACAAGGCCGACATTGCCTAAACTCAGCCTCATAAATGAGCTTCCTGAAGCAAAGCAGTCACTAAAATTGATGCCTGCTTTGTTCATTATCTGTGATTCACTTTCCAGGCAGAATCAATATGTTTAATTTATTCACCACCCTGCCTTGCTCATGAAATGAGGAATACCTGCGTGTCCCAAACCTAAGCCTATAGGCTTGGCTTCTAAACCTCTGCGGCCCGGGAAGCGATTTAAAGCACTTGCCTGGGATGTGAGAACCCACATCCTAGCTTTGTTGCTTGAAGGCAGCGTGGCTCACATAACCAAATTCCCTTTACAACCGCTTGTCCCTTGTGCAAGAAGCTTTGATTTTCAAATTCTAGGGGAGTTATATGTGAGAGTATGAGTTTCCACTCGGCCCCCCCAAGCCCGTGGTAATTGAGTCCTAAGGCACTTGGGAAAGCAACACTTGCCCCTGTGAAAACACAGAAGCAGGAAAAGCTTCTTCCATGAAGTCATGGAGCAAGAATGGAGTGGCAAGGAGCGTGCTGCTCCCCACTGACATTCCTGCCCCCCTCTCCTCACCAGGGCGCAGCCACACGTGTCCCCTCCCCGGGCATTGTCTCCGCACCCGGGATCCGACGGACAAATATAGGCATGGAGGAAAACTGCAGATGCCTTTAAACACTTATCACCAGTGACCTTGGGATAGGAGCATATAAAGTCTGGACCAGGCAGAGCCGTGACACTTTCTGTGTGCTCTCCAGGGTGAGTACCAACCTCTCTCAATTCTACATGTGGGTGGCCAGCTGTGCTCTAACACTGCACTGTGGGTTTGATGTGACTAAAGTTCTCATGTGGCTTAAGGCTTTAGCAGTAATATCACTAAACATATAATTTGTGCTACTCACCCTAGGATGCTGCTTGAATGCTAGGATAGCGAATACATGTTTCTAACATTAGTGTGTTCATTTAGCCAGCTAGAATAACTGCTCAGGCAAGTGTCAGGTCCCCTGTAATTATGCATCTGGGTGTACTTGATTAGCCAGTACCTGCAAATCGTGTTTTCTGCCTTCTCTATGATCTGCAAGAGGTGATAGCCTATGCCTTTTGCAACTTTAAGTAGTTCACTGATACAAGGAGTTCTTTAATCCAACCTGAGTTACAACACCTGGAGAACTGGGCTCCCTTTCAAAGGCAGGCGATGCCTGTTGTTACTGCTATTGAAGGTGAGCCCTTAGCACAGCAGTAGCTCTTCAAACAGCCCAAGCAAAGAAAGACAAGGAGCTTCCTTTCCAAGTCTGAATGCAACACCACATTATTGGTGGTCCTGGGGGTGCCACTTCACTTTGTGTAACAGTAGTAGCTTTCTACAAGGAGTTTGTGTTTTCAAGGAACTTCCAATGGTCATGTACAAGGGCTGGCTCTTCTTGTTAGCTAGAACAGGCTGAAAGGAAAGTAAATGTCTTAAGCTCTGTCTTGTTATCCCCTATCATGCTGCCTTTTAAAAATAATACTATGACCATAAACTAAACCTTTCCAGTTTCTCTTCCCTGGCAATGGATTTGATTCACTGCGTTCTCTGCACCCGCAAGGGATGCGCTGCCTGGGCTCTGACCTCTCTCATAACTCCAAGCACATGAGACTGGTGAAGATAAAAGGTTTCTCTCCCAGCTGCCATAGTGCTGCTTTACACCATCACTTGCCCCCATGGTTCACCCTCAATATATGGTGGGGGGAAGAGAAGGGATAAGAGGGTGATAGCTGAGTAACTGTCCCCAAGAGGCCTGCAAATGGAGCTAGGTTCAACTCAGTAACTTAGAGCACTTTAGTGTATATCAGGACTTGTGAGAATCTGTCCCGAGTCCTAGAGATTAACTTTGGAGTGGCTCCTCTGGCACTGCATGTTTAATGTGAAATGGCACTTACATGCTCTAACGCTGTTCTGCTTAAATGGATGAACTGATGTAATTCCATTGCTCCACTAGAGCCAAGGCACACTTCCCATGGGAGGCAGACATTGCCATGCTAGTTTCGGGCTGTGCCTTCCCTTGGGAATTTTGGTCCTCCCAGATGATGTTACAATAATTGGCAGCAGTTGTGCTTATGTAGGTCCTGAATCTTTAGCAAAGGAGAAAAGTTAAGGCTACGAGTGAGGAAGAAAGTTTTTGCTATACAGCAACAAGACAGAAGGTCTCAAGCTTGTATTGTGGGAGAGGGCTGAATGTAAAATGTTTGGCAGTTCTGCTGTCTCAGGGCCTTGTGTTCCCAAAGAAGAAATGTGGTGGAAAAAACCCTCAACAGAACTGCCTGGGTTGGTGAAGAGCTTTTATCCCTACCAGGATTTTGTTAGAAAGAAATGGAATTAGATTTTGAAAGACTACAGTGTCTGCCTTGATAGGGCTCTTGAAAATCCCTCCCTCTGCTCTGCATACTGCACAGCAAGTGAAATGAGGGATGAGGCAATATCTGAGGGTCACTCCTAAAGCTTCAAATAGCATCAAATGGTCTCTTGATTTTAGAGCAAACAGATCTGAGACTCTTAAATTGTGTGTACATTTTGGCAGTGGAACTTTTCTTACGTGTTCTCTGGACAGCAGCCTGAGTATTTTACATAGCTCTGTGTAAATATTTATATGTGCATGTATATCGAATAATATATAAGTAAAAACATACCTGTATGGTCACTTTAGAGGCTACACAGTCATATTAATTGCTTGGCAGTACAAACCCAGCAAATTGGTCTCACTTTTACACCCATGTTCCCTGTCCTCTCGTGGTAAAAGGCTCCTGAACACCATGGCCTTGTCATTTGAGAAAACAAGTGTAGGTGTTAAACTGGACTAACCAATCTAAAAGAAACACGAAGCCCTTGCATCAGTACTGCAGGCACACTTGCTCTCTGCCATGCCTTGCTGCAGGGGGATACCCAAGCTGCTGAGTTTGGAGGTACCAGCAGCTTGGGAAGCTGCACCAAGCTGTGTCAGCCCCGGTTTTTCCCATGTGCTAATTCATGCAAGCAGGGGAGTGTGCTGCAGGTAGCAGAGCTGTTTCCAGCTCCAGTGCTGGCTTCCTCCAGCAGGAGCGTGGGCACACATCCCTGGAGCCACATCCAGGGTGTAGCTCACACCCTTGCAGCAGTTCTCAGCTTGCAGCAGTGAAGCCTTGCTCCATGATTCCCAGAAAATGCAGAGAGACAAAGGGCCAGAACTTAGCCCCTGCTAAGTGGGTTTTAAAATCACAGCTTCAAATGGTCCCTCCTGCTCTTAAGCACCATTTGTGCCACAAGGAAGAGATCAAATTCTCCGGTGGAGATAACTGTGACCCATGTCAATGTTTTGAGCTACACAGGATCTGTCTGGCTTCAAATCAGCTGAGCCAGAGAAGGATTCAACTAAAGGTGCAGCATAGCCCCAGATCTCTGTTAGGTATTTGCGTTTCAAATCAACCATCGCTTCGATCGGCCGCCTGCCACATTGTGCTGTATTGTGTTGCCTCCGATTGCCATGAAAGAGGTTTCTTTTGTCCCTTCTTTTGGCAGACCTGCACCTTTTCTTTTTCCTCTTTGAGCTGTGCCACACTGAACCCTTGCCAAGATGATGGACATGTCGGAATTCGGGGAGGCTGCTCCCTACCTCCGGAAGAGCGAGAAGGAGCTGATGATGGCGCAGACCGTCGCCTTCGATGGTGAGCTGTGGTACCCTTTATGCTACCAGTGGCTGTTTAAAGGGGATAAGGGTTTCATCCTTCTGGGAGTGCAGACCAAAGCAGGATGCGAAGCCTCTGTTGTCCTTGCTGTGATGCCTCTGCTTGTTTGAGGTAACTGGTTCAACCAAGTTCTGGTTTCTTTATTCTGCCAAGTGATTAAAAAGCCCCAGGTAGCAATGAATAGAAATAATCTATCAGTCTATGGTAAGTAATTAATTAACTAGATTTAGGAGCAAGGTGCATTTGTACTGGTCTGCCAAAGTGGGGATTACCTCTTTGTCCATTTGAAAGAAAAGCACCACGCATTGATGTTCCTGGAGTGAAAGAGATTCTGTGGCCGGACTAGATGCCTCGTTATGTTGTACATCTGTTTGATTTGCAGGCTGCACGGCGGTCTGATGTTAGCTTTTAGTTTCCTATAATCAATTTTTTAATGAAATGGATTTATATGTGCCCTGAGGCGTAGTAGTAAGTATATATACAGCAATAACCACAGCATTTTGCTATTCAGGATAGTTGCTGCAACAAAAGACCTAAAGCATATTCCACGCTCTAAAAAGCCACATACATAACTCAGTGTGAGCTATCAAGATTTCTGCTTTTCAAGGCAAACCTCTGCAGAACGTGCAGGAATAAGGTTAGATCTGATGGCTGGCAGGCAAATAGCGTGGGCTGAGCTCCTCGTTGTGTGACTCTTTAGCAAACGCCTTCATTTGGGCTTGGATCTCAGTTCCTCCATCTGCACACTGGGGAGGGTGATTATGGATTTCCCATGGAGGCTGAGGCTTAGCCAGCACCGATGAAGTTATTTTGACACCGTGCACTGGAAGGATCTAGAGGAAACCAAGTGGCAGTTTCAAAGGGCAGAGAACGTTTGGGAGCCCTACACCTCCTGCTTGGGCAAGCAGCTTCCCAACACTGTGGATCTGCTGCAGTCACAGAGGTTGTGTGTTGCTTGTGCAGAGAAGTAACCCAGCAGTCCCACTTAGGTAGGCATGGTGTTACTGTTTGGTGCAGGGTTGTGAAACATCTGTCTCCTTAATTTCACAGGGAAGAAGAAATGTTGGGTTCCTGATGACAAGAAAGCTTATGTTGAAGCTGAAATTACAGAAAGCAGTGGTGGAAAAGTGACTGTGCAGACAGAAGATGGAAGGGTACAGAGCTGGTTTTGTCTGATCTGTGTCTAACCAGGCTGGAGCAGCAAGCTCCAGAAATCAGCTGTCCTGCTTGAAGCCCAGTTGCCGGCTTCATGAAATGGGCAGTAGCTGATGCCATATCAGAATGACACCTGAAACACCACCAAGGGTAAAGCAGCAATGTGATGAGGGGTAAATGCGCATCAGCCACTGCACAGCAGCATGAAGTCTGTGAGCAGAGGTATTGCAACCAGCTAGTTCTGGCTTGGCCCCAGGGGTAGAAGCCTAGGCTGTAGCTAAATCCCATGTCTCCTTTTGCAGCCATACCACCATCCTCCTTGCTTTCATCATCTTGGCCTTCCCCTGTTCTGATAGCAGTGAAAACAAACAGTGTTACATCCATAGGCTGGGTTTGAGCTGAAGGACTTCCTTCTGTGGGGGAAAACCCAACCTGTTCTCCTGTAAGGTGTGTGAAGCAACAGAAACCCCCAGTGTTTTCCAGCGTGAGTGTACTCCTTTGTTTTTGCAGACCCTGACTATAAAAGAAGATGACTTGCAGTCCATGAACCCTCCCAAGTTTGACATGATTGAGGACATGGCTATGCTGACCCATCTGAACGAGGCGTCTGTATTGTACAACCTGAGAAAGCGCTACCGCAACTGGATGATCTATGTAAGGTTCATTGCAAGGGCAGACTTCATGTTTTAACATGCTGCTGCATTCCTCACGTTCAGTTTACAGCTTCAATAAGTCACAAAACTGAGGTTTTGCTCATCTTTTTTTTTGCTTGGAGCTGTCAAAGCAATGAATAAGATGGTGTCTAGTTATTGGGTTTGCATGCTTGCCTAGGAGAGGGATGTCATGGGACATATTTCCAACAGACAAGGCATTGGAGAGGCCCAGTTTATTTTTATTCTCCTAATATTAATCCATGCCAATACCAGCCATGGAGATTTCTTTGTTAAGAAACAATGCCTCAAGCATAGAGCACACACATAACTTCTTTTAAGGATGAGCCTATCTTTAGTTCAGTAATTTTATTCTCTCCATATTCCTTGCTGACATCTGCCTTGTTTTGCTCTGGCATTTTCCCTTGCTCTGTATCTTCCCCATGACATCACTAACATAATTTCTGTCAGCACCAGAACAAGCTTCAATGACATCTAATGTTACGAGGCCAGACTTTTGCTCTCAGTTTGCTGCATTCTATTGTGTCTGAAATCAGTTAGGGGGATCTGTAGATTTTCTAGCCAATCCCTGTTTTGGCTTTTGGTGCTCATCAAAGGAGTGAATCCAAGTTTTTCCCATTTAAATTCTGGTGGTTAAACGTTTCCTGCATTCCTCTAATAGCCCCTCCATGGACAAGTATGGCCCAAAGCACTGCTTTGCTTGCAGATCAGTATAGGTAGAAAATTAAAGTTAGCATCTTGCCTTAATCCATTTACTGGTCGGTGTTTTTCTTTTCCTTGTAGAAAATAAGACCATCCTGGAAGCAGGTCCTAATCCTATTCTTAAGGGAAGATACCTGGATTTCACCCGAGACTCCATTAAGCTCATCATTCTATGTGCACATAGCGCTTATACCCATGTAATAACTGGAGTTACAACTGAAAACTGTTTAATATCTGTAGTTTTGGTATCAATTGCCAGTAAGAAGTCACTTAGCAGACCAGTAGCTTTAGAAATTCAGATCAAAGGCTGAAATTCAATTCAGAATTCAAACTCAAAGCAGAAGCTGGCAGCTGCAGGTCCTCCTTGGTTAACCAAGAGTTTGGTTCTTATTCCATGGACAGTATTTGTTCCTTTTGTTTTGTGTTCCTCTCTAGACCTATTCTGGTTTATTCTGTGTGACTATAAATCCTTACAAGTGGTTGCCTGTCTACAAGTCAGAGGTGGTTGCTGCATACAAAGGCAAGCGGCGCACAGAGGCTCCCCCCCACATCTTCTCCATTGCTGACAATGCGTACCACGACATGCTGCGTAGTAAGTGGCACTCTTTGATTTCAGATTGGGTTTTGCTTCATTTAGTTGACATATCTGGTACTGGATGGAAGTTTGTGAGAGCTCTTGCAGTGTCCAACAAATGTGCACATATATGTATGTATATAATATGTGTGTGTGTATATATATATATATATATATATATAACTATAAGCTCCTCTGACTGTCCCTGTGTAGTTTTGGTAACAGCGAAGTCTGCCGTATGGATTATGTGCAAGTTGCACCAATCTAGCTGTCTGAACTAGGTAAATCCATTTGTAATAGCTATGGGGCCGTGCCCCAAACACCGGTGAGTACTTTCCCAACCTGAAAAACATACCTACTGTCAGTTTATGTTCAGTATTCTAGCACTCATAAGACATATGCTTGCAAAGACTAGTGAAGGCCAGCTACCTAGGGTGCTGTGCACACACAGAATCACAGAGTGGGTTGGGTTAGAAGGGACCTTAAAACTTATCCAGTTCCAACCCCATGCCACGGACAGGGACACCTTCCAGTAGAGCAGGTTGCTCCAAGGCCCGTACAACCTGGAATCCACATGGCTTGCATGAACTTGCCATGGGTCAGTATTGTGCTGACAGCGGAGGGTCTGGGAACCAGCCCTGTGGTAACAAACTCCAGATTTTCCTTTGGAATTTTTTATCCCTGACCTTCAAGTTGCTGGAAAAAAAAGGAGTTTATCAGCAGAGGGCAGCAGTGATGTGCTCACACAAGGTCCTGGGAGCCAGCAGGGTAAATCCCAAAGGGAATGTGATAGGAACACATCCTGCTATTACCTGGCTTTGATAAAACGTCAAGTGCCACAACTGTGAAAGGACAGAAAGCACTGGGCAGAGGGGATGTGTGTGTGGCTGTAAAGAGATGCTCTTTCATCGGGTAAGGGTGAGATATGGCCGGGCTGCCCTATCGGTAGTCTGTCATGCTAGCTGGAATGATTAAAAAAGAAAAGACGAATTTGAGCTCAACAGCCTAAATTCCAGCTTGGAAAGTGGCTGTGATGTAGCATTTGCTGAACGTGCTTAATAAGATAGGAAGGTTGCAAGGTGTTCTAATAAATGCTTATGCCTGGCTAGGTCATTAATAGCAGGGACACTGTAAAACTGTGAAGCACATGGCCAACTGAAGAAGTGTACGTATGCTTAGCAAGGAATGGACTGTGAACACACAGCAGAATTACTTGGGTTTAGTATTTAGTGTTTAGGTGTTTCAGTATTGCAGGAGCAGAAGACGTAGTCAGGAGTAAGGAAAGGAAGATTTTGATGACAGGAAATTACCTCCTTCATTGTAGTTTCCCAGACACAGGAGGAACATGACTGACTGACAGCTCTGTAATACTGGCTCAAATAAAACACGAGAGGAGGATTCAGGGCAGCGCTAGAACTTGCGCTGCCGGAGGTCAGATTAGGTGATGCTGGGGTTTCTCTTTCCATCGTTGCTTTGTGCGATTCTCTCCTGTCCTTGAAGGACTCATTTTGGAATAGTTGATACCCATTTGCGATTGTAATAAGCAGTTTGTACAGCCTCCTAAGCCTACTAAGTTTGTATGCTTTCTCTCCCCTCCACAGATCGGGAGAATCAGTCTATGCTGATCACGTAAGTGCTTCTTTTGTCACTGATCTGAAACTCTGCTGCTGTGAAAAACTTAGAAGAAATAAAATGCTACCAAAATACAAGTTGTCCCCTGAAAGCTCAGCTAAGTTGCCCGGAACTTGATCCAAGCCAAGTAACTGGCAATTTGGCAATCTGATGGCTGTCGTGAACCCCATGGGAAAGGAGTAGCTAAGGGTTTTATGGAGGCTGGCCCATTTCTGATCCCCTGTCTGGTGCTCATTCCAAGGAGGTGTGAAAACAACCCAGCAGGCAGTTAAAGAAGCTTCTTCTAGGGTTCAGTCTTGCTGTGGCTGTCCTCTTCATACATACAAGACTCCTATTCAACATGGTTGCTCTTGCTGTGCTCAAGAATGCTTGATTATGCTATGTTTAAGAATGCTATGGTTAAGAATGTTGATTAGACACACCTAAAGGGAGGGAGATGACCAATGTGGGAAAGAAGAGGCATGCCATTTACTGGCAAGCATGAAAGATGGAGAGTCCTGCACAGTTCACGTGTGCTCGTGGATAATGCCAGCAAATCACTGCAGCTTTTCTGTAGCTAATCTAACTCATCAGCTGTATATCTGTACACCTCGGGTCCTCAGTCTGGGTGTTTATAACAAAACTTCATGCCCTTAAAGGACGCTTAGTGTACGAGATGTCTGACGTTAAGTCACATTAAGAATTAGTTGCTGCTGTTGTAGGCATTCGCCTCTTTGTTCAGTCAATGTAATGGGATCTCAATGGAAATGTCCATTTCCAGTGAACCGGCCAAACAACAGGCTGCAGAAATCAGTCAGTGATACTGACAGCTGCCTGTGTACTGTTCTTGGGGAGGGGTGGGCAGGACAGGAGGGTGAGGGGATGAGTTACAGCTGTCTGAGCGAGTGCCTTATGTTATCTTCCTCCTTCGTCCAGCGGAGAATCCGGTGCTGGCAAGACTGTCAACACAAAACGTGTCATCCAGTACTTTGCCACAGTGGCAGCCCTGGGAGAACCTGGTAAAAAGAACGTAAGTCTGCTGCTGGCTGTTTCATTTCAGACTCCCGGGGGCTTTGTGTTACACACAGCTAACATCACAGCTCTGCATCTTGAGCACTGGGCCTTGTACACACCTCAGCAGGCACGGTTAAGAAAAGAGCCTGCTGGGAAGAGATACTGATGCTTCCAAACGGCATTACTGAGAGCATGCTGTCCTGACAGTAGAGAGGCCTGAACTTGCCCGCTACCAGGTGCACCAGTAAAACCACCCCTGGCTCTGAACAGCTGCTTGTTGCTACTGTGTTTTTGCAGGAGCTTTAGGTTTTGCGTGTGTTCAATATGTTTCTGATCATATTAAATCTGGTCAAATATGGTGGAACTGTGAAGATTAAGAAATGTGATCTTTTTTCACATGGAAAATAGTCTTCAAAAGGACTGGGATTATCATTTCCCATCAAAATACCTCTTTTGTTGAAAGCTTTTTTTGTCCACAGAAAGGAATGTTTTGACAAAAGATTTTTTCCAATCAGCTTTCCTGTATTTCTCTTTGTACAAGTGCTGTTCTGCTTATAAGTGCTCTCTAAGGTTACAGTGAATACTGTATTCATGCTGCTTTTCATCTTGTGTTGCTATGAGCTTCATTGCACTTGAAAGCTCATCTCTTTTGTGGTGAATTAGCTGGTTCCTATGAGCTGTATTTATAAGGCCAAATTTTAGCCAGGCTTAGATTCTGTATGCATAACTCTCATCACCAAAATCTAACATACGTTCATCTGAGGCCTGCAAGACTCTCTTAGCAAATGACTGACTGGTCCAGAACCAGCTTCCTGCGTGCAATGAGGCTAGGGCTCATAGCGGTGTCTGAGACCTTGTGTGCTCACGGAGCAACTGTGCAAAGAACAGATATTACAGCTGGAAGGTACTCCATGTGATTTATCTGCTCAGTTCACATTTTGTTTTCATTATCATCACCATCTTTTTTGAACTCATTTTTTTCCCCAAATAATCCAAGAGTTCAAGTACAGCATCATCTGAATCTGGTCTGTTTGCATCCTTTTCTTCTTCCCAACCGGCACCTGTCTCTTTTCTCTGCCCAGTTAGTTAGCCTTTTGATTCATTGTGGAACATATCCAGGACAAAATCAGGTAGATGCTTGGAGCAGGGGTTAAACCAACAACCTGGGTAGGAAGAGTACCTGGCTATTTTGTGATGTATGATGAACATGAAATCAGAGCTGCATGTGCTTTTTGAAGGAAGGCTTCAGTAAGTCCTGCTGGTGTTGTTGCCCACTAGTCATCTAACCTTGCTAGTGCTTGTCTCCTTATCTTTTGGGGTGTCCTTCATGTTAGTAACTCACATTCTCTCTTTTCTTTTTTTCCTCTCCATTGTGTTCCTCTTCTGACAGCAACCAGCTACCAAAACTGGGGTAAGTCATCAGCTTTGCTGTTCTACCTTTCTCACCTGAAAACGGTACTGGGCTCTGTCAGGTTGTGTCATGAACCTCAGTGTCTCACTTTGCACAGTTCCCCAGCATAGGATCCCTGAAGCCCAGGCAGTTAAAGTAAAGTAGCATGCTTCAGCCAAATGAAGTGTGCGGGTGACAGATAAGGCTTTTCTCATCTCCAAAACCCTCAAATATTACAAGCTCTGAGTGCTTTCAAATCTAATGCATTTTAGTGCTTGTCACTGTCTTTAATAGCCCCCCTCCTACACACATTCCCTTGGATGTCCTCACATGCCTCACAGCACATGGGAAGATATGGTGATTTCTTTCGTGTGCAGATGGCACAAAACACAAAATCTGCAAAGCAAAACAGTAGAGAGCAGCAAAATGTTTGAGGTCTTTTAAACAACAATTGACTGGCGGCCTTGCTATTATGCCATTCACACTGTACCTAAGTCCGCTCCATCTCTAAGTGAATGCATGGCTGACTTACAACTGACAGCTGAGTTCGTGGCCTGCAGGTCTCTCAATAGTGTTTCAACCCTGATTTCTAGGGGACCTTGGAAGATCAAATCATTCAAGCAAACCCAGCCCTAGAAGCTTTTGGAAATGCCAAAACTCTGAGAAACGACAACTCCTCACGTTTTGTAAGTCTGGAACAGCGTGCGTCCTCTTCAGCAATGGCCAGTTAATAATGTCTCTGGAATGATCCCTTCGTAAACTGCTTTTCATTTGTCTACTAAACTGGTTGGATTTCCACACAGTGTAAGAATAGCACACTGGGATTTCATCAGGAAAAGCTACCGGAAGAATTCAAGAATTCATGCCCATCATGGATAAATGTTTCAACCGTACATGATCAGGAGACAAGCAAAGCCTACTTTTATGAAGTCCTTTGAACAGCAATGGCAGATCTTCCCCAGGACTGCCTCTGCTGCATAGCATTTTTTTCCTGCCATGGTTTCCATTAACCTAAATTATTCTGCCTCCCTATAATAGCTTGAGTTTGTCACTAAGTAAAGCTATACCGCAGTCCCTGACCCTTCCGACATCTCACCTCTGCACAGACTTACACCTGCAGCAGTACTCCTACCTCGATTCGTACTGTCTGCCTTCATGGCTGAGTAAGCTGCCCCTGCTTGTCCCGCAGTGCTGACACGACCTTGGGTCTCTCCTCATTTCCATTTGGCTTGTGGGAGAGCCATCCCCTCAGGATCTCTGCCTCTGCCACATCTGGTTAACATTGGCTTAGAAGCCTAAAAGGAATGGCATGAGGATGACAGCCTGAGTTTATAGCCCATGCTTCCCTAACAGATCCAGGGGTGCAGAGGGTCAGAGCTTTCAAGCATCTGTCGAAAGCTGCACAGTTGTGCATGGAGTTTGTCAGCTGGAATGGAAATCAATTGTTTTAAAATTCGATGTGTTTGAACACGGGGAGTTAAAAGAAAACTGCTCATTTTTTATGGGTTGGGGGGATGAATGTGCGAATTTAAAGGGCAAAGCAGAGTAAAATCACAGCACCTTTCTGATGTAAGTAGTTGCGTAGAAGCTAGGACTGGAAATCAGGAGTCAAAAAAGGAGCCTGTGTGTCTTATGCTGAGGCTTATTGCTCTGAGTCCAGCATTACAGTAAACCTGCATCGTGAAACTGCAAACTAGATTCATTCCCATATCTTACCCTGGCAGCTAAGTACACTGTTATCCTTTCCCCACAAGCTGATTACATAGCTCTATGTACAGATTTAGGCTTGGAAAAGTGTTGTAGCATTGTTTTTTATCTCTCGATGAAAATCTGCCTGTGCAAAACCAAGGAGTTAGCATAAGCTGATTCTTTGGGCCAAATGATTGCCTTCAAGCAGCATCCTTTGTTTCCCTCTGTGTATATCATATGCACTAATTAGAATATTCTTCTGTCTGAATTAGGGTAAATTTATCCGAATCCATTTTGGGACCACAGGAAAGCTGTCATCTGCTGATATTGAGATCTGTAAGCAGCAAACTTTCTCCTTTTAAGAAATACAATTGCTCATCTGAAAGTTTGGAGGGCCTTACTCACTGCATTTTCATTTGTGCCACCAGATTTACTGGAGAAATCCCGAGTGATTTTCCAGCAACCCGGTGAAAGAGACTATCACATCTTCTACCAGATCCTGTCAGGGAAGAAGCCAGAGTTACTGGGTAAGCATTACATGGGTCTACAGCTTGTAAGAACCAGTCTGCAGCTGAATAGACAGTGGCTGAGGAGGGGGCAAACCCATCTGCAGAAAGGCTTTTATGCATCTCCCTGAGGAAGCAGAACTTCCACCCTCAAATATACTGTATAAAGATGCTGTTCCACTGGCAGCAAGAGAGACCTATTTTCTGTGATATACCGAGGCAGGTACCCTATAAAGTGAAATGTAGTGAAGGAAGTGGTGTAGCTCAGTCTGGAGATAAAGGGGCTGAGGGAGACCTCATCGCTGTCTACAACACCCCGACAGGAGGTTGTAGCAAGGTGTGTGCCCATCTCTTCTCCAAGCGATAGGACAAGGATATGACCTCAGGTTGTGCCAGGGAAGGCTTAGACTGGATATTAGGAAAAATTCCTTCACTGGAAGGGTTGTCAGGCATTGGAACAGGCTGCCCAGGGAAGTGGTTGAGCCACCAGCCCTGGAGGTGCTTAAAAGACCATGTAGATGTGGTACTCAGGAACATGGTTTAGTGGTGGACTTAGTGCTGGGGTAACAGTTGGACTCTATGTTCTTAAAGGTTCTTTCCAACCTAAACACTTTTATGATATGAGACTAGGGACTTTCAGTAGGTAGCATTCTAAAGGGAAAAACCTGTCACACTGAAGGTGTGTAATCCAAGGTCTCAGAACACCCAGAAAATGCTACACCTCCAAAAGCACTTGTGGTGATAAAACTTCAATGATCTGGGGTTTTTTCCACATATGAGGAGATTGCCTTACAGGTCCATGCAGAAAAGCTAGCTTGCTCTTTCTGCCTCAAGTGCCAAAATTGGGTTCCTAGCATGTTATGTAGCAAGAGAGAATGTATAAGGCTGTCTGATGATGATTATGTGGTGATTACCCCTTTTAAGCTTCCCCTGGCTGAATGCAGTACCATAGACCTGCTGGAGAAGAGCAGAGAGCAGATGAGGTCTCTGTTCCCATCTCCTGATGCTTTGAATAAAAACTTCAATAGTTATTTAAGTGATGTGGTTTTGCTGACTGTAATTCATGCTTTGATGGAACACATTTCATAAAATACCTTGAAAAGTCACTTTATTGCTCCACTAAACTCCTACTAAGCCATAGCAATCATAATCTGTTTTGAAGTCTTATTATCCCGATAGTGTGCAGTTAAGTCCCTAACCCTCTTAGCTTTTATGTGGCCTAATTAATGACAATTATGGGAAAGATTTCAAGGAAGCATTGTACTGGATTCCCATGTTAATCCCTGTGCTGGGAAAACATGCTCTTTCTCATAAACTATCTACATTCTACAAGCACACACCTTTCTGGCCAACAGGAGCATGTCTGCAGGCTCTTGAAGAGGCTGAAGCCAGTGGGGCCTTCTGTTTTGTAGACGAGAAGTGTATGTGTTTGTATATAAACCCATACATGTATAAAGCTAGATAAGTATAAATGTAGATAAATGAGTACATAATGACTACATAGCAAAGACAGAGAGAATAAGATTTTATATACATATATATCGATAGATACATATTCAGATGCATACGTATTTAGACATATAGGTATGTGTGTATGTATAGAAAAGATTGAAACCTAGAGTAAACCTTGATCTGCTGAATGTGGAGGAAACTTTCTGTTCCTTTAGGGAAGCAGGACTCTCCCTGCAGTTGTGGAGCCAGCTGGCTTTCTAGAAAAGAGCTTTACATTTTGGGTTTTGATGCAAAGGAAAAGGAAACAGCAGAGAAAGGGAGAACCGTATTCAGCTTTGTCATTCCAGAGCCAAGTCTCTTCTGAAGGGAGTCCTGGAAGTTGTTGTGTTGTGAGTCTGTTATAAAAGAGGGGAACCGTGCCCATTGTCCCTGTCTTAGATCGTACTAAAATCTTTTCCTCCTCTGCGTGTAGATGGGATTTTTACACCTCCTGGCATGCAAGGCGGAGTGAGAGCTCTATGGGGAATCACAGATTCAGTATACTGCAAAACATGCTTGATAGATATGTATGCAGTAGTATTCCCATGTTCTTTTCATTCCTGTTTTCTCTAAATCTTGCTCTTCAGACTGGACAGGAGAATGAACGAGTTAGTTGTTGCCCTGCAGCTGTAAAATACCCCAACACAACAGAAAACTTCACACGCAGTTGTGCAGAGACAAATGCATGTCAGATCGTTCAATCTCAGTAGTTTGGGGATATTCTGAACCGATGGAGGGTTTGACTTTGGTGGCTCTTTTACAGATATGCTACTGGTATCTACCAACCCATATGACTACCACTTTTGCTCGCAAGGAGTAGTTACAGTGGACAACCTGGATGATGGAGAAGAACTGTTGGCAACAGATGTAAGCCTGTATTGATTGCACTTTCTGCTTCATAGATGAGGTGCACCAGGGGAGGAAAAGTGGTGGTGGCAGCCTAACTTCTGTCATTGAAACTATTGGACTGAAGGAAGAGCAGAAATGGGTCTTAATTGCATTCATACTATGAAGCATGAGGCCTGATAAACTATTACGCTTTTGAATCTGGCCGTGTTCCATGTAATGCCCGTATAGAAGACTATTGTGTCTTACAATTTTGGTGTAGAAAATACTAGATAGAAGGAGCTCTCCTCCTGCTCCCCAGCCACTGTTGGATCCTCAGGGTGTTCCAGTGGCTGCTTAGTGAAATAACAGCCCTTGGAAGGCTCAGCGTATCTGCCATGCTAAGAGAGATTGCAGAGCTGCAAAATGCCATTGCTTTTGAACAGGGAAATGACAAGATATCTGCATTTCCTTTTCACAGCAAGCCATGGATATTCTGGGATTTGTGCCTGATGAGAAGTCTGGTTCCTACAAGCTCACAGGTGCCATCATGCACTTTGGGAACATGAAATTCAAACAAAGACCCAGGGAAGAGCAGGCAGAGGCTGATGGCACTGAAAGTAAGAATAACACCTAAAATGACTCGTTGCCTTCAGAAGTCTGACACATATCACACACTGTCTGGAGCAAGCAGGAGCCTGTTTGCTTTGATCTTGCACAATAGATCTGCTGCTCAGCAGGAGTGCTGTGCTTCATTTGGAGCAGTGGCTTGTTCAGTGTCAGGTAACCTTACTTAGTAGAAGGGGAATAGACGCAAGTCAGAGTAACCCAATTAAATTCCATTTGAGCAGCATGCTTCTAAGAAGTTGTTGCCTTAGTTTCCCCTTTCATGTCTTCAGGTCTTGCTGCTTTGCTTCCTCTTGCACTTGAAACTGCCTATAACCAGCATGGAGATGCATTCTTTTCCCTACACCTGAGGAGTATCTCAGGTGTGATTCTTGCAGTAATCGGGGTGTAAGGCAGCTAGATGATCTTCTCTACCACAAGGGAAAGCACAGGCACACCTGACATAAATCATTAAATAACAAGGTCTTTATTCCAAGTAGAAGTTCAAAGCCAATCGAAACCTTGTTTCTCTTGACCAGGTGCTGATAAAGCTGCCTACTTAATGGGAATCAACTCCTCTGATTTGATAAAGGGTTTGTTGCACCCTAGAGTGAAAGTTGGCAACGAGTATGTGACCAAAGGCCAGAGTGTTGAACAGGTAAGGAGAAACTTACTGGATATTTGGATACTTGTCCCTTGAGGGCTCATCTGTAACATCACAGAGAGACAGGCAGCTGCAAGAAGTATTAACTTGTGCCTCTGGTGCCTGTTCTCATTTGATATCCCCCAATTTGGGGGAATAGACAGTGTAAGTGTGGGAAACTGCAAAGAGACAGACAAAGGAATAGTGCCTGGCACTGCCTTTGATAGAGTTGTTTTTCTGATGCAGTAGTAGCAGCCACTGAAGGAAACCAGGCGCAGTAAAACCACAGGAGAGCTGACATCTAATTCTGGATGAGGATAGTAATCTGGAAGAGTTGAGCCATGGATTATTTATTTGCTCATGATTCATTCATTATTCCCATGATTCTAGATTCTTAGTGACCTCTCTCAGCTACAGGCAATATCCACTTAAAGGTACCTCTTAATTTAGGAGACAAAAGTCATTGGTGCAGCTATAGCCATATCATAGAAAATGCTGCAGCCTTTTGGTTTACAATGAAAACTGTTCATAGACAGGCTGTGGTACAGGCTCAGAAACCAGAGAACTGCTGTAGAGAGGTCTATCCTATTGGTGTGGCTGTTCATAGGCTAAAGAAGAGACTTCTGACAGGCTTTCCCTCTTGCCTGATTATGCCATAGCATCTCTCAAAAATTAGAAGCAGATGGCAATAAACAACCTGAGCCCAGACCTCCCCTATTTTAGCAGTAGCTCTGGACAGCATGGCTGGTATCCAGCCTGTGAGCTTTCTGGTACCTAACTTCCCTGCTAATGTAGGAGATTAAAACATTTGCAACTTGCCTTCCAGCTGTTTCCCAAGAGGTACTTCGCTACCATTTTTGTACATGTTAGTATACATACACATACATAACAATAGTGTGAAGAGAAGTCAGCATAGATAAGGGGAGAAGCTGGCAGTAGTATTAAGCGTGCCTTTGTAATTGTAAGAACCATGGTGAGATTTCATTTGAACCATAAGCAGGGATTGAAATAAGCTCCTGCTCTGAAATCCTTGTGTTCCACAGTGAATTCTGCTCCACTCAGTGGTATTTTTAAACCCCTATTTTAGGTTTTGTATGCCGTTGGAGCCTTATCTAAGGCAGTATACGATCGAATGTTCAAATGGTTGGTGGTCCGTATCAACAAGACCCTGGACACTAAGCTGCCAAGACAGTTCTTCATTGGAGTCCTGGATATTGCTGGGTTTGAAATCTTTGATGTGAGTATTAATGAGTGAGGACATGTTGGAAGGATGTAAAAGGTACCTATTGCTAGCTCTTGGGTGGGTATTTCTTTTTCTGTATGAACAGAAAGCAAAATGGTGAGAAAGGCCTTAAAGCAAATAGTGTATATGGTTTTACAAGGGTTTTCCATGAATAAACGGAGAAAACACTCAGCATTTGGCACAGCTGGACATGCTGATAGTTTCTGGGGAGGAAGAGGGTGGTAATATTTAGCAAAGACAAAACATATCACATGCTTTGGGCTGTGTTTTAGGGGAATGTATTGTTCCTTCTATTTCTATTTGAGAGAAAGCATCTTTTGTAAGGTGTGATATTTCTTCCTTTTTGTATCTCAACATGAGAGATATATTTTCATCCCAATATAAGAAATGACTAGTTTACAGTGAGAACAACCATTCCAGAGACTTGATCAAGTCCCCATCAGTGGAGTTTTCAAGATGTGATATTACAGGGTGCTATGAAACCTGATCTAGGCCCCCTTAACCACAAAAGGTTGGACCAGGTGATCTTTCTAAGTCCCTTCCAACCTGGGCATTTCTGTGATTGCATTCTCATTGTAAAGAACTGTATGTGAGAAAAACACATCACGACTTCCTTTTCTCAAAGCCTGTTCCTGAAGCGCTTCACGCTGTTGTTGCCGTGTGTTGCTCTCTGTATGCAACAGAGCAAAGACCATGTTGGCTGTGCTTTACAGGACCGGTGTGGCCTGCTGCTGAAGGAAAGGCATGTGCATCCTGAGAGACCTGAACCAATCTGGGCACCCTCACACTTTGGAGGACAGTATAGGATGCAGCTATCAGCCTGCTACTGAACTCTCTCCTGCTCTACCTTTGGTGTTACACCCAGTAGTTTCTCAACCGCTTACTGTTTAGCAGGTTTTAGATGTAAACAGTTTCCTTCTTGCTGTTCCACCAAGCCTTTACCATGGTTAACTGTGGTGCAAATGCTTCTTTTTTTATCTCCTTCTGCAGTTCAACAGCTTTGAGCAGCTCTGCATCAATTACACTAATGAGAAACTGCAACAGTTTTTCAATCATCACATGTTTGTCCTGGAGCAAGAAGAGTATAAGAAGGAAGGCATTGATTGGGTGTTCATTGATTTTGGCATGGACCTGCAGGCCTGCATTGATCTGATTGAGAAGGTATGTACAGGAGCACTAAGGTGTATTTACTGAATTGGTTTTCCTCATGATACTTCCTTGGAAATGTCCTCAAGGGCCAGTGAACAGAGTAGGATAAAGAGCAGGACAAGTTTCTTGCCTTTGGACATGCAGTAGAGAATTAGATTAGAATCAGTGTTTATGGCATTTGTGACTACTTGGCTTTACCTCTGTAAGTCTGCCTTACAGAGCCAACAGTAACCACAGGCTACAACTGTTGATATGTATGGCTGCATAATCTCCCTTGGTTTTTACTTTTGCCTTTCTCTGTCCCTACTGATCTTCCATTTACTTTGTTTCACGTATGCTTACCATCAGGCTTGCTTGTCAGCTTTTCAGGGCAAATGCTATATGCTTCAGTCACATGCCCTGGTCCTCTCCCTTTTCCTACTTTAGGTTCCCATTTCCTAGTTTATGTGTTGATGTGTGAAGTCCTTTGCGCTCTTCCTAGCCTGGAACTATTGCTTCCTTCTCACTACTTCCCTGCTGTAGAATACGCCTTTATTATTCCCTTCTTTGTGAGTCTAATGTGGTCCTGGTGGGGACAGCTGCCCTTTGCTGTGCC
This sequence comes from Agapornis roseicollis, assembly GCA_002631895.1. NCBI lineage: Eukaryota > Metazoa > Chordata > Aves > Psittaciformes > Psittacidae > Agapornis > Agapornis roseicollis. The sequence continues at coordinate 151,644 of NDXB01017778.1, forward strand.
TCTTTCTGCCATGTCCTACGGCATGCGTCTGACCTTGCTGATCCATAAGGAAAAGTGAAACTCTTAAGTCTTGTATTAGCAGGACACTTGGAATAGCTGAAGGAGAAAAGCTAATTATTAAGTGCTTCTTTTACCTGATCACATTTTTCACTGGGGTTGGATACCTGCACATGGTCCTAGTCCCTCAAACAACCTGTCCAGTGCTAGGAAGTTAGTTAATCTTCTACTACAACACAGATGCTAAAATGCTAGTTAGTCCAACTGTCCCGGAAGGTAAATCAAACCCTTTCTGGAAGTCATCATAAAGCTTCCTAAGGCAAACATGGCATAATGAATAGTGAAAGGTGTGGTTACTATTTCAACAGAATAGTCAGAGTCTTCCTTTTCAGGTATAAGAAGAAATTTTGCAGGCTTAAAATTCCATCAGATCAAAGCTAAAGGCTGCACAGCTACTGAAAGCAGGCAGCATAGGCATATTCCAACAGAGATGTTCTTAAACCCACAGCCATTGGGAATCCTGTCTATCCTTGAAGAGGAATGCATGTTCCCAAAAGCTACAGATATGACGTTCAAAGCCAAACTCTATGACAATCATCTCGGCAAGTCACCGAACCTGCAGAAGCCCAGGCCTGATAAGAAGAGGAAATATGAAGCTCACTTTGAACTTGTTCATTATGCTGGCTCTGTAAGTTCCTCCCCTTTGCATTAGAGGTCTTCCAGGTGGGGTTTGGCCCATAGCACACAACGAGGGAGGGTGGGAATGATAAAGAGGAATAAAATACTCTCTCTGCACAAGTATTGCAGCGCAGCAAGATGCCACCAGACTCCAGGACACCTGGTCCTTGGATACACAAATAAACAAAACAGACTGAGGAAGGCTAATAGCTGAAAACATGCCTGGCCTTGACTTCATCGCTTTTCCTATGGTGACATTAAGACTAGTGATTAAACAGTAGCAGCATCTATTTTCCACCTAGGTTCCCTATATGAATGAACTGAGTCATTTCTGCCTAGTTTCAGGGAAGGGTAAAAAAAAAGGGAAGCAAAAAAAAAGCAGGTTTGATGTCACTTTTAATTCACATTGGGACCAGTGTGTCAAAGCAGCAAAAGGAAACGTGGTTAAGTTGGCTGGCAAGGTTTTATGAACAGGTCCAGTGATGATGGAGCAAATGGGAATCCAATCCAGAACTGTGAGACCTGAGCCAAACCCTCGCCAGTTCAAAGCTCTGTTTGCAGAGCAGATGGGAGGAAAGATTTAGAGATGGATACAGGAAAGTTCTTGTCAAACTGGAGCTGAGCTGAAGCCTGAGCACAACAGAGCTGGAGCTCGCCTGATGCCATTCATTTCAAATTACAATTGGACATGAAGTGAATGTTGTGTTTCATAAGCGAAATCTTACTGCCCATCTTGGTCTTTATCTGTAGTTGCTAATGTATTCAGTAAAGAGAATTAGGATTTCTATCCCCTTGTGGCACTAAGAATGGAATGTATTTTCCCACTAAATGGAGCTGTGGCAAACTCCTGCGGTTGGATTTTTAATCATTAAGGTCCTGTCAGAAAAACCTGTATTATTCCAGAGTAGTATGCTGCTGGGAAGTGGAATTATTGCTTGGGCATTTCACACTTCAGCACTTATTAGGAGGGATCCTGGGATGCTGATGACATGTGGTATCTCTACAGCCAACTGCATGGAGCCCATGAGATGTAGGGAACATATAGTTATGAAGGGGTGTGCAGGATTCAGATGGTAACTATTAGGAAGAGAAGTTTGGGAATTGGGAAACAAAGAATGGAGGAGAACTGAGGGAAAAATGGGTCGCTGGTACCGCTCTGAGCGCAAGGGTCACCAGCTTCAAGCCAAACCGTGAAGAACTACTGGCTGCTGTGAAGGGGAACAGTCGCAACCTCTGGTTTCTTTCCGATTTGCTGTAGGTTCCCTATAACATCATTGGGTGGCTCGAGAAGAACAAAGACCCACTTAATGAAACTGTAGTAGGCATCTTCCAAAAATCATCTAACAAGCTCCTGGCAAGCTTGTTTGAAAGCTATGTCGGCGCTGACAGCGGTAAGCAGAATCCACTCGTCTGGGGTGCCCTTTGTTGCTGGGATGTGTGCTTAGGAATTACTTTCAGAAACAATCCAATTCTCTCCACTGCAGTTGACTCGGGGCTGAATGAGGCAGTGACTAATTGTTTAGATTCACACAGCATCCGTAGGAGTATGCCAGTTAGACCAAGGAGGCCATTAACTCGGCTAGTTTGAATGCGTAAGAGCTCAGAGCAGTTTTGGCAAGGAGCTCTGTGTGTTGCGAATGCTCCAGTGGGAGTTTGAGCATGTTCAGATAATGCAGGCAAGAGTTGCACCAGATATTTTGTACATAAATGCCTATGAAATGCCTATTTTGCACCCAAATGCTTATGAAGAGCTCTGGTTTCCCACACTTGCGGGGCTCCTTGCTCTCCACCCTGAATTAAATATAAAATACAAAACTGAAGAAGGAGCTTTGGAATAGTTTGGTGGATGTTGTTGGATTAGTGGCAAGGACACACAGTGGAAGTACCCGAACACCGCTCCACGCTGGCCAAAGCAGATTTTGCTAATACAATCTTCTCTTCTGCTTGCTGTTGTTTGTTTGTTTGACAAGATTAATTTATGTCTAAGAATGTATTTAAGCTGTATGCATCACACAGAACTCTTTTATTTGTGAGAAGTCAAGCAGCTAGCATCCAGAAAATTGATCTTAAGTGAATAAGACTGCCATTCATTACAAAGATGTAGCTCTTAATGTCCTGAAGTTGCAATCACTTACAGCCTATTTATTAGTAATCTCATTTCTATAGATGTTGTTGTCATGAATCATAAGACACTTTCTAAGGAAGCAAGCCTGCTGCAGACTTTGTAATGTGAATAAGAGATGGAGCTGAATGCAAATAACAAAACCCCTGCCACTAGCAAAGTCTTGCAACTTCCTAGCTGCCTACTTGCCTGTGGGTACTCTTGTCTGTCAGAATACTACCTTGCTTTTCTGCAGCATCAGGAGGAAAGAGCAGCCTGTGCAGATTAGCCTCTTCCAGTCTCAGCAGTGTCACTTTCAAATGGGAGAAAGGCTGTGGATAATTGCATCGAGCACATTGCGCTCTTCACTCCTTTTAGGTTGACTACAGTTGACAAGTGACAGAATGCCAGGCCTCCTGGGAATGATCTAATAGTCCGGTGTTTAGAAAGCTGCAGCAGTCGCTGTACGTTTCTGGGTCATGTTTGGCTCTTGTGAAACTTGGTAAATGTCATGTCAGGAGCTAGCATTCATCAGAGTGATTTTGACTCTGCGGCTGTAAGCAAACTTCAGGGGCTGTAAAGTTACTATATTTAATATTACAAATACTTATTTTCCTCTATGCTAGACAAATGTTACTTGTGCAAGTTGAGGCTTGTGAGGATCAGTGTCTATACGGTACAATGGATAGTCTAGATTTTCCATGAGCATTGCTGTTCTTCAGCTTTTCCTCCATCACCTCACCCTACAGGCTCTTCCACAAACTATGAACACCTTCATTTTGTTAACGGTTGTTTTTCTGCCTTATTCGTATTTACGGACTTTCTGCGTGACAGGTGACGTTTTGTAGATCTGAGATGCAAATGCAACCCAGAGAGCTTACGGTGGTCTGACAAAAATCCCAAGCATGGACGGAGGGCTACAAACGTAGGATATATCACACCTGATGTTCAGAATGTTTTGCATAGTACTTGAGCAATTGGAGCCACCAAATCATTAGCTGTGCCTTTCTCCCAAAGGGAATTGCACTGTTAGAGCAGTTTGTCTCCCGTGCCCTGCCTGCCCCCCTTACTGACATGGGGACTGTGATTTGTTTTTTAATCCCTTTTTCTTTCCCTCTTAGCTGACCAGGGTGGGGAAAAGAAACGCAAGAAAGGCGCTTCCTTCCAAACAGTGTCCTCGTTGCACAAGGTTGGTTTGTCTCCGATGGTTTTAGTTAAGGCAATACATTGGAATGTTAAGGATTGTAATGGACAAAAAACTTTACACCCAACATCGGAATTTGATTCAGGGCCTGGGTTTCTTGCCTTGCTTAAGTGAATGCAGTTCTTAAAGCTCCATGCATTAGGGGTTGCTCCATTTTCTTTGAGCATTCAGGAGATTAAGTGGGTTTTATTCTATTAGAGAAAATATCACAAAATGCTGTGAACAAACTTTATCATTTATTCTGTGGCTTATATCTTCATGTATGTCTTTGGAATAGGAACTGATGACAAGTAATTTCCCACTACCTACCTGGTTACTGATTGTAATTGGATTTTAGGGTTAGAGCAGTCATGGAAAACAAAAGTTATTGAATGGAGGGGCATAAAGCCTCTTTTTTTCCTGAGTAATTCCCTTCTATGAGGACTGGCTCATGCTCCTGCTGGAAGCTGTTTCTAGGACCATGTCTGCAGAAAAATGGGGCCTGTAATTTCCCATTAGCACCATTTCTTATGGGTAACACTGAAGGAGCTATAATATAAGTAAATCTCAGGTAGAGAAGGAAGTAGTTACCTCCCAGTAGTCATGTCATTCTATCTTGTTTGGAGGTACTCCTTATGAAGGGAAAGCACAGAAAACTGAGACCTGTATCTTACCACTTGAAGAAGTGTGAAGACAGCTAAGCATCACTCAGGCAGTAATTTAATACTCCCCAAATAGAAGAGCACTTACTTTCCAGCACATGGGGATCTGCTAACTGCTAAGCTCAGGCTGAATCGTTTGTCATCCTTACTGAGCGGGGAAGTGAACAGGCGAAAATGCAGTTGTCTTTACGGAAATGCTCTGCAGGATGGTACTGCATCTTGCTAGCTGTTCATCTGGTTTCTGACATTTCTGAGGTTGTAAGTAAAACACTGTCTTCTTAAGGCTCTGCTAAAGCTGATGGGGATTCCTATAATTAAGTCAATTCATACTTTGGTTTATTTGAACAGATTTATGTGTAGTAATTTTGGTAAGCTTCTAATGTTGGTGGAAGCTATTTAGAGATTTGACTTTAATAAACTTAACAACCAATAAACCAAGCAAGTAAGTGTCTGGAATCCCACTAAACCACTGAAGCTAATTGTGTTTTTAATATGTCTGTTCTAGGAGAATTTAAATAAGCTGATGACTAACCTAAAATCTACATCCCCTCACTTTGTACGATGCATTATCCCCAATGAATCAAAAACTCCAGGTATGGAAAACAAAACAGTCTTAAAACTTTGTATATCCTATATCACTCCACTACCTACTTCCAAGTCATCAGCTTGTATTTGCGTACTGTCTGTGGTGTTCACCTTGCACAATGGTGTTGCTTTTTCAGGAAGTGACACCTCACATTTTCCAGTTCCTTCGGTGAAATGAAGATTAAGACCTAGGGAGAAGCTCCAGTAATTTAGCCTTGTTTTTTCCCTGTAGGTGAAATGGACGCTTTCCTTGTCTTGCATCAGCTCCGCTGTAACGGTGTCCTGGAAGGCATCCGCATTTGCCGTAAGGGTTTCCCAAACAGAGTGCTTTATGCTGACTTTAAACAAAGGTAATGCAGAGCCGTGTTGTCTCCTGTCCTAAGCCCATCACTCAAAAGAAGCAAAGCGTTTCTTCTCATTTTTATGTTGAGGTATTTTATTTCACTTAATGTTATTTTCCATTCAGTTTGCCTGAACGTGGAAGGCGGAATTCTGCTCTTGCTTGTATCCTTGTAGATGCAAAGTAGGAAATTACCCTGATTTGATGTTAATTTTAAGTTACTGATTTTTAGGGTTTGTTGGGGTTTTTTTAGTTTGTTTTTTAACTTTGGGCTAAGATTGGGGGTGGGCAAAGCACAATCTAGGCCAACTTTTACTCATTGCTCATCTGTTATTAACAGATACCGCATTCTGAATCCAGGCGCGATCCCAGAGGATACATTTGTGGATAGCAGAAAAGCTGCTGAAAAACTGCTGGCATCTTTAGATGTTGACCATAACCAGTATCGTTTTGGACACACCAAGGTAACCGGCAAAGACCAGCGTTGCTTATGTGAAAAGCGAGAGACCTAATATCTAATTTGCAGAGTAAGACATTATACAGGTTCTGGTGGTGGCAATTAATGCAGAGTTAATAATATAAGAAACCAGCAATACAGCAGCAAAGTGATACTATTTTTAAGCTGTGATAGTGGAAATCAATTTCTTTGGCTCAAGCTTCCATGAAGTTTATATTACAGCAACACTAAAAGTGGATGCAGCAGCAGCTGATGCTCCACGCTTTCACCCCACATAAAACAATATCTAATGTAATACATATAATATAATCTAGGTAAAATCAAACAGAAATGGACCTGTACAGTGCAGTCCCTGGTGTACGTAGTATTTGGCCCTCTATACTCTTTGACTTTATATTGTGTCAATAACAATGCCATTCTTCTGAAGGATTTCAATAAGGTCTGTATAACTCAGGAACTCAATCTTCAGCTATGGTGCAATGACATCTGTGTATGTACCAGGTGTTCTTCAAGGCTGGCCTCCTGGGCCACCTGGAAGAAATGAGGGATGAGAGACTGGCAAAAATCTTGACGATGATCCAGGCAAGAGCTCGTGGCAGACTGATGCGGATTGAGTACCAGAAGATAGTGGAGCGCAGGTATGAAGGCACCTTCTTACATCTTAGTGGATAATAGTCATTACCATCTAATTGTATGTTGAATAAAGCCATTGTTACAGTCTCTAAGGCTAACCCTAAATTAAAGGTCTAAAGTGGATGTGTGATAAAAATAATAGCGATTGTATAATAATTGCCCGCAAATTTTGTGAAAATGAAGAGGAATGGAGGAAGTTTCTTGCATAGCTTGGAACTTAGGGCAAGTTTCTAATATTAGTGAGAGCAAAGCCATAAAATTGACTGAAAATGAAAAAAGATGACTCTCACTTGATCAATCCATGCTGAGCTTTAGGGAATTTTGTTTGTTTCCTTAAACCAGGGATGCCCTTCTTGTAATTCAGTGGAACATCCGCGCTTTTATGGCTGTGAAGAACTGGCCCTGGATGAAGCTTTTCTTTAAGATCAAGCCTCTTCTGAAGACTGCAGAAACTGAAAAGGAGATGGCCAATATGAAGGAAGAGTTCTTGAAGCTGAAGGAGGCCCTGGAAAAATCAGAAGCCAGGAGAAAGGAACTTGAAGAAAAGCAAGTCTCTCTAGTTCAGGAAAAGAATGATTTGCTTCTCCAGCTCCAAGCTGTGAGTAGACATGTATACTCATACGTTTAAGGTGTTCTTTGAAACTCAAAGGCTTACAGACCACAGTGGTAGTGCAATTCAATAGAAATAAGCTGTTGCTCTCGTGAGATGTTTTAACATATAACCGGGTGGGTTAGCAATGCTAATCTTAAGAGCTTCTGCCCAAGGCAATGCCCATGGCAGTTAGATATGGAAGGGGCTTAAATGTCACTAGTCATGTTTACCACTGTCTCATCCTGCTCCGCTAATTCCTAGTCAGTTTTGCCTCCTGAAATCAGGAGTATGAATTTTTCCTTGCTCTTCTCTGTAACGTTGGATCAGACTCTCTGACCGCTCACAGGATAGGGGGCAAGTGAGGAATTAAAAAGGCCAGGCAGTCATTGCCGTCCTCTTCCTTGTGCCGCGCCAGGAGCAAGACACGCTGGCGGATGCCGAGGAACGTTGTGACTTGCTGATTAAATCCAAGATTCAGCTGGAAGCCAAAGTCAAGGAACTGACGGAGCGGGTTGAGGATGAGGAAGAGATGAATTCTGAGCTGACCTCTAAGAAGAGAAAGCTGGAAGATGAGTGCTCTGAGCTGAAGAAGGATATCGATGATCTGGAAATAACACTTGCAAAAGTAGAGAAAGAGAAGCATGCTACTGAAAACAAGGTACCTATAGGACTTCACCGTGTATTCAAAAGATGTTGGGTACAGATTCAAAAGAGGTTGGTTATGGATTACCTTTATAATGAGAGCTACCGGTCTTCCGATGGTTTTACACTGCCCGTTACACAGGCCACACCGAAGGATCGGTATATGCGCAGTTATTAGACATTATGAGGAAAAATGTGTTAACCCTGAGCCCAAAGTTTCCCTTTTTCTGGAGTGAGTTTTGCTGCATTTCAGCTAAAGAATTATGTCTAGTTTGTGTATTTTTAATTACAACATTTTCTGCTGTAACAATGAGTTCTTCCAGTCCTTCTTCTCAGAGCTTGTCAATGTAAAGCTCATCTCCTACTTCTCCCAGAGAGAATCAGAGGCAGGAGTGCAACACAATGAGAGTGACACTGAAAAGAATTTAGTATATTTGAAAGAATGTACTAAATCCACAAGAACTGGCACACACTGGCTCCCTGATGGCAATCTCACTCAAAAAATCCACGGGGGGGGGGGGGCAAGGGGGGGGAAACCCCTTTCTTCCCCT
>NDXB01017778.1:160172-179922 GCA_002631895.1 Agapornis roseicollis
GGGGGGGGGGGGCAAGGAGGGAGAGATCCCTTTCTTCCCATTGTCTTCCTGCATCTGAGTTCAGTACAGACAGTCATTTGAGTCAGGTTATAATAACCCCTTGCTTCAAAGGCCTACAAATACACCTTCCTTTCTCACACAGGTCAAAAATCTGACAGAAGAAATGGCAACTCTCGATGAGAACATCAGCAAACTCACTAAGGAGAAAAAGTCCTTGCAGGAAGCTCATCAGCAGGTTCTGGATGACCTACAAGCAGAGGAGGACAAGGTCAACACACTAAGCAAAGCTAAAGTGAAACTGGAACAGCAAGTGGATGATGTAGGTTGGCTCTACTTTCTTTTTTCCCCAGGCTTGTTTGTCCACCGCTTAGCAGTTTTCATGAGTCTGGAATGTTGCTAAACTTTGACCTGTATTCCTGTCCTTGAATATATAATCAATATATCCATATTGATTATATAATTTCATATTATTATATATAATAATATTATATAATTATTGCAATTAACATTGAATATATAATCAATATATAATCAATAATCCCTCTGGCTTATTGACTTGAATTCAGAAATGCAGTCCATGTACTGTCTGTAAAAGATACAGTTACAGAAATACTATAAAACATTATCTGTGTCATTCAGCCTCTGAAATGAGTGCAATAACAAGGGGAAATCCTCTCAGTTGGCACTAGCAGCGTAAGTAGCGCGAAGTCAAACAGAACTTTGCCAGTAAGAGAACTGTAATGCCTGCACAAATGTAAAGCACGGATAACCCTTATGTTATATTTCCATAACCCATATGGCCACTGGCTGCTAGAAAACAAGAAATGCTAATTGAAATGCTTGTACTCGAGTACTTCTGCTTTGCAACTCGCTAGAGCTCAGCACAAAACCCGGCTCAGCGTACATCCGACTGTTGTAAACCATCTGTGTTCAATATCCTTAAGTTATTTTGTTCCCAAAGCTTGAGGGTTCACTTGAACAAGAGAAGAAAGTGAGGATGGATCTAGAAAGGGCCAAACGCAAACTGGAAGGGGATCTGAAGCTGACCCAAGAGAGCGTCATGGACTTGGAAAACGATAAGCTGCAGATGGAAGAAAAGCTAAAAAAGTAAGGGACTGATCCTGTTGTACCAAAAAAAAGCAATGAAAGCGGTTTCAGATCTTGCTCTGGTGGTGGTGAAAGGAAATTCCATAACAGGTGAATGTGGAGCCAAGGAGGGAGGGAAAAGTCACTCTTACTTATGCATGGTATGCCTGGAACACTTCAATTTGTGATGCTTCCCACCACTGGAAAGAACAAAGTTATTTCAGTTTTTCAGTCTCTAAGCGGTTGTTCACTCTCACTAGCTATGGCAGTAAGACCTGAGGATTAAATATAGCGATGACACAAAGAACCAGAAATACATTGCCCAAATGCATGCAGAGTCCTGCCTTGGAAACCTCTGCTCAGAGGATAGATGTGCTTCCCTGTAAATCACAATACATGAGGATTGCTTTAGTTTTTAGATGAGTTAGAAGTTTTATTGAGCGAGTCCTTAAAAATTACAAAAGCCTAACTTGAAACTACAGGGAGAATTGTCACTGTGGAATTTTCCTTTCCGTGGCAGGAAGGAATTTGAAATGAGCCAACTGAATTCCAAGATAGAAGATGAACAAGCTATTGTGATGCAGCTGCAGAAGAAGATCAAGGAACTTCAGGTTAGCTTGCTTCTTTCTCATATATCTCAAGATGTTTCTCTTTGTGCCTCACTGAAGGGCTTTGCAGAGACTTTTCATGGTTAGCTGCAGCTTGGCTTGAAGACCCTAAGTGCTGAAAATCCATAGCTTTCCAGACCAATCCTTTTCCCCTCGGGATGCTTGCTCGATAGTGGTTCCGTCCCAGCAGTAGGACATAGGCAAGGCAGGAAGGCCCTGGTGGTGTGTTTCAAGCAAACAGTATTGTTCCAAACAATATTGTACCCCCATGGACCTGAGGGTAGATGCAGCAGTGATAAGCGTCGCTTTGAAATTTAGGGAAAGAACTCAAAAGCACAAGAAATGTTCAACTGAAATGAAAAGGCTAAAGGAAGTCAGCACAGTCCAAACTTAATGTCTTGACTTAAAGCTCTGCTTGTTTGCAAATAAAGAATATTTGCATAAATTGGTCATAAAGTATAGATTGGTCAAAGTAAGTGTCATAAAAAGAAGACTACTGCTAACGAATATTCTTTATTCGAGCAATTCTACGCATTGCTGTACCTGAAATCCTGTCTCAGTGCTCCTAAAGAGGGGTTATTTTGGTCACAGAACTCTTAAAACGGGAACAATGAGTCCTTTTCAGTGACAATTTGTTGCTGCTACTCCTACTATCAATCGGCTTCTCTCCTGTAGTTCAGCTAAATGTCAAGTACATCAGTCTCAATGCACTTGACCTATATGTCCTGAGCTACAGCCCATAGAGCAATCTACGGTGAGAAAGATGTGACTCATCATCCTTAGTCTAGTTTAAGATCTGATTTCCCAGCACAAATGGCCAAGTCCTTTACCTGCTGTTGTAAACCGTGGGCTGGCAGAGGGTTTAACGAGTTGTGAGGTTCTTCACGGTCTTATGGGAATCATCACGAAGGTGACCAAAGGTGTTTGTGTCTCTGTTGTAGGCTCGTATAGAAGAACTAGAAGAGGAGCTGGAGGCAGAAAGAGCTGCTCGAGCCAAGGTGGAAAAGCAGAGATCGGACCTGGCGCGAGAGCTGGAGGAATTAAGCGAGCGCCTCGAGGAGGCCGGCGGAGCCACAGCTGCCCAGCTGGAGATGAACAAGAAGCGAGAGGCAGAGTTCCTGAAGCTGCGGCGGGACCTGGAGGAGGCCACGCTGCACTACGAAGCCACGGCTGCCACCCTGAGGAAGAAGCACGCAGACAGTGTGGCCGAGATGGGGGAGCAACTGGACAACCTGCAGCGGGTCAAGCAGAAGCTGGAAAAGGAGAAAAGCGAGCTGAAGATGGAAGTGGATGATCTGTCGTCCAACATGGAGCAGATGGTCAAGGGAAAAGTAAGGGTCCTGAGGCTTTCCAAACCCATAAAGGACACGTGTAGCTGAGGTTGGTCTGAAGCTTTCCCAGGGTACCTGATAGGGCTTCTAATCACTGTACACGCTCAGAGGAGGGATTTTAATCTGGGCCAGGGTCTTCCTGACCTGGGGGTGTGATTTTTTAGTGTTATAAAGGAGGCAGTTTACTTCGGGGTACCTTCAACTTGGCAAAGGTTAGTTCTTTTTTCTCTTTCTCAAATGGTCACTTTGCCAAGCTGTCAAAGAACTCATCCTTGGTACTACCAATCGTATGTGTTCTACTTTGAAACAAGACCAGGACCTGGTTTTACTCATTGACTTCCTTATTGTTAAAGGGCATCTTGACCCAAGATGCAGTAACCGTGACTGTGAACTGCAGGTGTACAGCATAGATCGTACAGATCCTCCCTTTGGTTCACAGTTCTGACACGTTAGCAAGGAGTGCAGAGCAAGGCTTACGTGACTACCATGTGTATTTCTACTTCCTGTGGCTGAGTTCTGGAGTTTGTTCCCTGATTAGACAGTCCTGGTAGCTTTCAGAGCATTCGGAAGAGTTCTTTCAGTGCAAGTGGTGAAATTTCAGTATTCTGGGAGTTAGAAAGCTGTAATCAAACTCAATTTGTGATAAATAGCAATTAAAGCAGAATCAGTGGAGCAATTTTCATTGGAGGTGATTTTCCCATCTAGTAATTATGAGGAGGCTATGCCCCAGCTTCATACCCACGTGATTGCTTCTGAAGTCCTCGCAGAATCATTTTATGCCACTGCTTCCATTCAGAACGCGCTCCAGGGAAAGCAAATGGGGAAGGTGGTCTGATGGGGAGTCCCCTGGTCTGGAACTGGAGACACAGGGATCCTATTCCCTGCCCTCCTGCTGTGGTATTTTTGGTTTTGCTGTCTGCTATTCCTCTGTAAAAACAAACAGACAGACAGACAGACCACGGATCCATTTGGAATGCTGCAGCTTTGCTTGTCTTTTCCCCCCCGTTCCCATTAGGCGAACGCAGAGAAACTTTGTCGCACTTATGAAGATCACCTGAACGAGACAAAAATGAAACTGGAGGAAATGACTCGCCTCATGAANTTCTGTAAAAACAAACAAACAGACAGACAGACCACGGATCCATTTGGAATGCTGCAGCTTTGCTTGTCTTTCCCCCCTGTTCCCATTAGGCGAACGCAGAGAAACTTTGTCGCACTTATGAAGATCACCTGAACGAGACAAAAATGAAACTGGAGGAAATGACTCGCCTCATGAATGACCTCACTACTCAGAAGACAAAACTCCAGAGTGAGAATGGTACGTGCCAGACTGTTTCCCAGTGGTTTACCAGGTGTGCCTCAGCACTGCATTGGTGAGCTGCGTTGTGCAATGGCATCTGCTCTGAAGATGGCTGGACTAGGGCTGCTGAATGGAGCAGTATCTTTATGTCTTTTGACACTCGTATCTTCAATGTTTTTATGGTTCTTGGTGGGGAGACCTTGCCTCCGACTGGCTTTTAAAGCAAACCTGTATTTACCAGCATAGAATCATAGAATAGTCAGGGTTGGAAAGGACCTTAAGATCATCCACTTCCAACCTCCCTGCCATGGGCAGGGACACCTCACACTAAACCATGGCACCCAAGGCTTCATCCAAGCTGGCCTTGAATGCTGCCAGGGATGGAGCACTCACAGCTTCCCTGGGCAACCCATTCCAGTGCCTCATCCTTGCAGATGCCCTTCATGTGATAAATGAAGTTTTCCTAATGTATCTCTCTGCTCTGTATGCTGATCATTGTGAGGTTCTCAGGGTGCTTTGCGGCCCTTTGAAAAGAAGTCTGTGGAAAAGCGTGTGAAATAGTGGAGCAAAGTATAGACAAACCCAGCTACAACTGCACGTGAAAGTAAGCATCGGCCTAGGCTGATCCATGATCTGAGCTAAAATTAATGAATAAAGGTATTGGCAGCGCAAAACAACAACAACAAAACAACCCCTCCCCCCAAAAAGAAACCCAACCCCTATAACCCTAAGGAAAACGTCCCGGTGAAATGTCTGATGGTTACAGCTTCAGAAGAGGCTTCACAATGGCCAGACACCATCACTGCTAGCTCTTATCCTCAGCAGAATTGGACAGGCAGGACTTTGATTTTGTCTGGGGCTTTGCCATTTCATCATCTTACCTTTTCTTGGTTACATCCTGTGGCAGGTGAGTTTATAAGACAACTTGAAGAGAAGGAGTCATTGATAAGCCAGCTGTCCCGAGGAAAAACATCATTTACACAACAGATTGAAGAGCTTAAGAGGCAGCTGGAAGAGGAAACCAAGGTAGTTCTTTGACTGTGTCCCATTCATTGAATTGAAATGGGGAAGATTTTTCATTTGTAGCCTGGATAAAATCTGAAATGAAACATAGGAGTGAGAAGGCTTCCCGGTGATTGCACTGACAAATGCTCCTGCCACTGACTGAGGCAAGTCACAAAAGAAGAGCTTGGGAGAATAATGAGCATCCGTAATTGTTACATAAATCTTACCAGCAGGATAGCCAAAATCTCAGCTCTTGTATGCTTCTTCAAAGACATTAAATTATGTTCAGTCTTAAGAGCTTCCTCAGCATGTCACCGGTTAGGGATGACTTCAGATGCTTCTTACCTCATTTGATCCAGACTGTCCGGGCTGGAGGCAAAGAGACAAAAAGGCTTAAGCCCCCGTTTGAACTTTTAGGGGTGTTTGTTTGGGTTTTGCTGTAGGTAAGCTGCAGTGCTCTGACCTTTCTATTCCTGCAGTCCAAAAATGCCCTAGCTCACGCCCTGCAAGCAGCCAGGCATGACTGTGATCTCCTGCGGGAGCAGTATGAGGAGGAGCAAGAAGCCAAGGCAGAGCTGCAGCGGGCTCTCTCCAAAGGAAATGCAGAAGTGGCACAGTGGAGAACAAAGTATGAGACCGATGCCATTCAGAGGACTGAGGAGCTGGAGGATGCCAAGTAAGTGGATTACGTGGGTTTCATTTTGCCCTTGGCTGACAGGATTGTGCCCTCTATTGTTATAGTGCTAGGGAAATAGGGCAAAATGGTTGGAAAAATCCCCCTAGCTTATTGATGCCATTTGTGGCTGTCCTTTTCAATTTCTTGAGCAGGTCAGGGTTTCTGCTAAGCCCTTGCCTGGGCCGATGAATGTGCATACTGGGGTTTATTTAAGAACTAACAAGATCAGATCACCCAACTTGGTTATCTTGCACACTCGCTTGCTTTGCATGCCCCAGTGCTACGTTCCCTCAGTCTCGACTTACCCTCCCAGCAGGGAGACAATGGCTTCCCTGGAAACGTAGGGCAGAAAGTCACGTTGGCTTGTGCTGTGCAGCCGCTCTCGGCTACCGGGCTCAAGCGTTATTGCCCAGGGTCTCTGAGCATCTGCAGCACTTGCCTCTGCAGGTCTCTGTCTGCAGGGTCTTCCCCACTTCCCACTTTCTCCACTTAGCATCTGCATGTTCTTCTTTATGGGCCCTCCTTTCCTTTTTGCTGGGACTCCCGGTTCCCTGTTTTCCCAAACTAAATAGTCTGTGAACAAAGCCCAAGGCACGAATGGACTTCTGCCTCGTATCTCTTAACTGGAGGAACAGGACGCTTCCATTTAGACCAAGTCTGATCTGAATTTACAACCAGACGATAGCGGTTACAGCTCGCAAGTAGCAAGCTTCTGCTTGAGAGTACAAACTTTCAGTTTCAAATACACAAACACATACATATGCACAAAATTATGTGTCACATGTAAGCATTCATCATTTAAAGTGGTTGTTTACCTACCATAAGCCCTTCTCTCTAGAGGCCCAATTTCCCCTTCCCTTCTCCTTACCCCCTCAACTTTCCTTTTCAAAACTGATGTATTGAGACACTGCTTGAGGTCAGTGTTTTCTGGATACCGTGGGAGCCATTTCACTGCCTCTTCCCACCTGGCAGGAAGAAGCTTGCTGCTCGCCTGCAAGAAGCTGAAGAAGCGATTGAGGCGGCCAATGCCAAGTGCTCTTCCCTGGAAAAGACGAAGCACAGGCTGCAGAACGAGCTGGAGGACATGATGATTGACCTGGAGAAGGCCAACTCAGCAGCTGCCTCCCTGGACAAGAAGCAGCGTGGGTTTGACAAGATCATCAACGACTGGAAGCAGAAGTACGAGGAGTCGCAGGCTGAGCTGGAGGCTTCTCAGAAGGAGGCTCGTGGCCTCAGCACTGAGCTCTTCAAGCTGAAGAATGCCTACGAGGAGACGCTGGACCATCTGGAGACATTGAAAAGGGAAAACAAGAACCTCCAAGGTAAGCTTCATTCGCATCCCACGTCCAGTGTGAGAGCCACACTGCAGCACAGCTGGAAGGATGCAGGTTTCCCATAGCAGCTGTGGGGAAAGGTGTTTATCTCATCCGTGAGACTAGCTTTCCGATGCGTTTGGAGGCCGATGCTGGCGATGAAGGTTTTAAACGTAGTAATTGGTACAGACAGAGGAGAGCAGGCTTCCCTTTGCTCACCTGTCCCTGAAGCTCACTGGCAGGGGTGCCGGTCTGGAGAGGAACAGGAAAGATGACAGAGGTGCAGGGGATGAAGCCTAGACAGCTCCCAGAGCAGAGCACAGTGCAGCTGGCCTACAGAACACAGATTAAAGCTAAACCGCTATAACCACCTCAAAAAGCGTGTACAAGAAAGTCTGCTCCTTTCAGCTGGTCAAGTGAAAGAAGTTGCTGTAACTGAAAGTAAGGCAGCGCTTGTGTGCAGACAAGCCCTTGAGGCAGCAGCTTGAGGCACAGGTCCCTCCACCCACATGCTGTGACTTGCAGTACGTTAGGGACGCACCGATGGCTAAATCCATCCTTTTTTCATTTCAGAGGAGATTTCTGATCTGACCAATCAGATCAGTGAAGGGAACAAGAGCCTCCACGAGATAGAAAAAATCAAGAAACAGGTTGAACAGGAAAAGTCAGAAGTCCAGCTGGCTCTGGAAGAAGCAGAGGTAAGGAAAGAAAGCTCAAAGGGAGAGGAAAGGGCGTCTTCCCTTTTCATCTTCTCAACAACATCGCCAGCGTTTTCACCGTCAGCGAGCACACCCTGTCTGCGGGCAGCTCCTCCAGCCGGTGTTTTCAAGAGAGACCGATGACTTTAGGAGATGTCAGCTCTAAGACCATCCCTTTACAAAGGATGCGCCTTGTAGGTTTGGGGGTTTTGTTGTTGTGTCGCGGGCTGGGTTTTTTCCCCTTCTGGGAAGCTCAGACATTTTCTGCACGCTTCCTGAGAATCCAGTTCTTGCTTACTTCAGCGCAGAGTATTTCAGGCTTCCAGGAAACAGGAACTGCTGAGAATTATGGCCTTATACTGGTTTATCAGATATTTTTAGTGTCTGGTTTCCAACAGCAAATTCATCATCTCCTGGCTTTGGAGAAGGAGAAACCAAACCTCCCGATGACTTTAAGTTTTATAAGGTGATAAATATTGTATCGGATACTGCAGCCTGCTTAAGAAAAATGGTAGCAGTCCCAAACCAAATTGGAAACAGGCCTCTTTGACTCCCAGAAAGAGTTTCATAAAGACATTTAGCACCTCTGCATTAATTCCTATAGCGACAAGTATGCACGTACCCAAGAGGGATGCCTCATCCCGGTTTCCTACAAACAAACCGCTATACAGGGCAAATCAACTGGCAGACCTGGCTATCCGCTCAAAGGGCTCAGTTCTCAGCTTTTTGGAAGTCTGGTGCATTTCAAGGCTAAGAAGGGGAGTAGGTGTTGTAGGCTGGAAGCAATACAGCACACAGCAAGGGATTTTTAGTGAAGGCTGCATTTATCTGGAACTGTAGTCTAAATAGTATCTGCTAAAGCAAGCATCACCCAGTGACGGGGATCCATTAATACCTTACATGCTGTGCAACCTTTTTGTCTGTTACAGGAGGCTTTATACTTGGCAGGAATTTCACAGCCAAATAAACAGGTCTCGTGATCAGAGCAGAGGAAAAAGCTTGCCTTTCTTCCACAGCTCTGAGATGCGGAGAGTGTTTATATACCCTGTCAGTATCTTTTTCCAGGAAAGAATACATCAGTTCCTGAGGGATCTAAGCGACACACTTTACTTTCCTGGGCCGTGTGGAATGGTTTCCTAAAGCTCAGTGATATTAGGAGCTAACAAAAGTAAAGTGGTGATGTATCTTAGTTTAATTGTGAAAGAAAGGGTTTAATGCAGGTTGTCTCCCTTCCTTGTGAACTGGGGTCCCCGGCAGTCACCGCAGTACTTCTGTGTGCCGTTCTCGCTAATACGTTGTGGCTCCCAGGCATGACGTGTGGGTTTGACTGACCTATAAGCTGATGCATGACACTGGAGTCATCAAGGGTTTTGTACAGCTTTGGCTTCAGAAACTCCATTCTGTTCCCATCCTCTCTTGAGGGAATCCAGTGCAATTCTGCCCTTCAGAGCACACTTCCAAAATGTAAGGTGTTCAATTCTGCGCTTTCCTCCCCGGTTTGATGCGGGCAGCAAGGAGACAGAATGCCACTGAGCCTGGTTATGTAAGACCCAGAAGTCAGAGGCTCTGTTATTTCACATTAGAAGTAAGCTATTAGCTTACTTCTTGACTTCCATCTCTGAGAGAAATGTAGGAACAAAGACGTAAGAACAAATAAATAGGAACGAGCCTCTCTTGTTTCAAACGCTTGTCTCCGTGTTAAGTGGAAAGAGCAGACAGAGTATTTCTGCACCCTGTCACATACAGCTGATGCCTGTTACTGCTTTCCTTTCATTGCCCAATAAGATTGTAGAACTGGGAGGCTTTCGACACTTCACGATTTGGAGAGAGCTTTGTGCTCTGGGGGAATGTGTGGACCCCTTCACCCTCCCAACTACCATTTTGGTTTAGCTTTTGCCTATCTCTTAGAGGCCCACGAGGGTGCCCGTATGGGGATGTGGAACAGAGAACATCTGTTGATATCAAAGCCACGCAGGCAGGGCCTAAGGTGGGTTTTGGTTCTGTTTCTGTGAACCGTGGTCTCTTTGACAATTTGCCCTCTGAGGAGCTCGCTGCTCAGTTTTCCAATGTAACTGCCAAGTTACATTAGAAAGCAAACAAATGCATTGTTTTGCCATGTAAGTTGTTCGTGTCCTTCCCTAGAGAGAGGCAATGAGGAAATAGTGCCGATGGGAATGGGAAGAAAAGTGTGAAGGGATCATCTTTGTGCAGGAGTTTGTAGTTTGAAAACCAAAACCGAACAGAACCCAGCTCCTGGTGTGCGAGCTCTCGGTGCTTTCTATTTCAGGGAGCTTTGGAGCATGAAGAAAGTAAGACCCTTCGGTTTCAGCTTGAACTTTCTCAGCTTAAAGCGGAGTTCGAAAGGAAACTGACAGAAAAAGAGGAAGAGATGGAAAATATAAGGTACTGTGCAGGAAACAGCATGGGTTTTAAGGGGAAAGTCTCAAAAGGCCAGAAATAGTCTCAAGACCCGAAATAGTCTCAAGACCCAAGCCATTCAAATGAACCATAGGTAGTTACACCGGTGCAAGCAGCACTGGCTCAGAGATGCCCAAACCTGTTATCTGAACACAGTTAATTTATGCAGTTATAGCTACACCGATTGTGGGAGGACGTGAGGAGCTTGCCATTATGTGTACACCATTTAGGTAAGCGCTGGGAACTGCAGAGCTACAGAAAGTATGAATTATAAAAGGAGAGGAGCTTGTGGGTGAAAGGGATAAACAGGAAAAATGAAAAGCAATTAGATGAGAGGAGGGCGATGTCTTTTGTCTCTCCCCTCCCGCTCGGCACAAATGGTAATCTGATTTTCAGCAGTGTATGCGTGCAGTCCTTTGGAAAGCTCTGCTTTTGAATTAGACTATTAATCCAAGCAGCGTGTCATTGTTGACAGATTAAAGGGTACGGAATGGGGAAGTCCGAGACCCACCTTGGCCAGGGTAAATACAAGGGTTGATATGTTAATTCAAAGCCGAGAATGATTTACCCCTTTCAGAAGATGCTATCCCCATCAGAAGATGCTATCTGCCGATGTCCTGCTGATGTCTGGATTACAGAGGTCTCAGGACAAGCTCTCCTAATAAGTGCTTTTTGCTTCGGCGTCGTTAAGAGTTGTTTTGGTGCTAAGCTGTTCGGCAGCCGTGCTGCATTGCTCCCTGGGAGTCTAGGGCACAGTTCAGTATCTCGCTGAAGCAATAAGGCCCTCGAGGTTTTCCTTGTTGACTCTGTAATTTCCCAGAACTCCTACGCTTTCAGCACAACTTGGCCAGCAGCGAGATAAATGTTTCCCTGTGTGAGTCATGTTCTGGGCTTTGAGTTCTCTCTGCTTCTAAGAAGAGAAACTGTCATTGTGGGACTTGGCTGTCACGGAGTCAAGAAAACTAAGCACCTGTCTGTATTTGTTTTGCCATCTTAAAATGGACACTAAGCTGCCTTTCACAGGGGGACAAGCCTCTTAATTGGGTAGGCTTAATGTCTTCCAACTTTAGATGTCC
Organism: Agapornis roseicollis; assembly: GCA_002631895.1. Taxonomy (NCBI): domain Eukaryota; kingdom Metazoa; phylum Chordata; class Aves; order Psittaciformes; family Psittacidae; genus Agapornis; species Agapornis roseicollis. The sequence goes on from NDXB01017778.1 coordinate 171,684, forward strand.
ATAACACAGGTTTCTCTTCCCAAATTATTCCCTCGATAAGCAACATAAGAAATGGCTTTTTTCCAAAGTGTACTTTAAGACACAATAAACGGTAGCCTACGCATGCCATTTATTATAAAGAGCACCCAGAGTAATTAGCTTAGAATGTAGCTGCCTACCTTCACTTTGATTAATCCCCTCCACTGACGCCTTCATAAAAAGGTTGAGATGTAAAATATGATTCAGTAAATATCCACGCTTCGAGTGCTTCTCGCTACAGTCAAACCTCTACTTGCTTGAGTTTATAAGAGAGCTGAGAGAACTCCTTGCTCCCCTGTTGCCTAAGGAAACATGAGAGAAGGATGATAAAGGTGCTTACAGAGCAGGAGCTACTAGCTGAGGGTGTGAAGCACGCTACCCAGTTAGACAGCAGCGAGGCATTAGAAACCTATGCTACGTGAGACACTTTCAGAAAGTGCTGTCCTGTTGTATGTACGTAGTTCTGCATTCCTGTACAGAGAGGAAAATTGCTCCATTTGCCCTTCATGTCCTTCCCAGGAGAAATCAGCAACGCGCCATAGATTCCCTGCAGTCCACCCTGGATTCTGAAGCCAGGAGCAGAAATGAGGCCATCCGGCTCAAGAAGAAGATGGAAGGGGACCTCAACGAGATGGAAATCCAGCTCAGCCACGCTAACAGGCACGCTGCAGAAGCGACAAAGTCAGCACGTGGCTTGCAGACGCAAATAAAGGTACTCTGACAACTACCGGTCCCAAGTACTAAATGGCAGGTGTAGGCCAGGTGTCACTAGCACAGAGCAAATGGCAACGGTGATGGTAATTAAGAGAGAAACTACTTCCGAGGACGTGCAGGGAAAGTCCTTATTGATTATGTCTGGCATAAGGGAATAGGGAAATAGGATTTCTTCCAAGTTGCATACAAGCTGGATGAGATCCAGCCATTGCTGGCTACAGCCTCCTGCAGAGACCGAAAGCTACACCACGAGGAACTGAAAATCTGTGATTTTCTTGTGTGAGCTTGCAAGTCCTTTAGCAGTGGAGCGTGTCAGTTGGCTGCAGTACAGGGAGCGTGAGTATCCAGCTTCGTTGTTCGCTTCAGCTTTGTGATAGCTTAAAGAAATGCTTTGCTAAGACACCTCCTCGGTCATCGCCTCTCCCACACCCAAGCAGCTAGCACTGCCCAGACCAGAACTGGGAGCTTTGATGGGTTTGAGCACACTGGCTTTTTCCCACCTTGCCCCACTCATCACAGATGCTATTCAGCTTACGGCGTGGAGGAAGCCTTTCTCCAGCAAAGCAGCACTGAAATTCTTGAGGTGTGCCCTGTGCAACCTCTGTGATCTGGGGTCCTCCTATGTAAGCACAGCGGCTTGCAATGGTAAATGCATTGCTAAGGAACCGAGCGTGATCTGTTTTGTTATAGGAGCTTCAGGTGCAGCTGGATGACTCGGGGCACGTGAATGAAGATCTGAAGGAGCAGCTGGCAGTCTCTGACAGAAGGAACAACCTTCTGCAGTCGGAGCTGGACGAGCTGAGGGCTTTGCTGGATCAGACTGAACGCGCGAGGAAGCTGGCAGAGCACGAGCTGCTGGAAGCCACTGAACGTGTGAACCTGCTCCACACTCAGGTTGGCTTTTATCTGCGCTCGCCGGGTTTAAACTGAGCCTTAGTCAGTGAATCGCTGACACAGTTTGTCCAGGGCTGTCATGGATCAGACATACCTTGCCCTCCTTCGAGTGAGACAATGAGGGAGAGGAGGTAAGTCACTCTGTAAATAGGCCACCTCCCTCCCTTCAAGGTAGCTGGAATTGATGAATCGGCCAACTGCTTAAAGCAGTTACCAGAAATAGCAATGGTGGAGGATAACCAGAGTAAATTCTCTTTGTTTCCTTCTTTCATGCTGTAAAACCAGCTTCCTGCTCCGGTTAAGGTTAAGACACGTCTGGGACGGTGGGGTGTTTCTTTGGAGAAGTGACACAGGCACTGTGCTTGTGCAGTTGTGATCTGGCGATGAATGACCGCAGAGGCTGCGTTCTAACAACAGTTGTATTGTGCAGGGCAACAAACTACCCCCACACACACTGTGTCCAGGGTCTTTGTTAAGAGGGGCCTTTGGACTTGGACGGGGAGGTCAAGATGGGCACTGCAGTTTTTACAGGGCCATGGAGGGGAATGTCCTGACTTACCAGCATTTTTTTTCTACAAAACTAAAGCTTCTCTTCATCATGGTCAGAAAGAAATGAAACTGACCTACAGGCTGGCGATGCTTTGCAATGTTTCCTCCAGCCCATTGATGTCATGGGGCTTCTGTTTCAGTTGCCTCATTGACTAACTGATTGTGGATCATTAGTTCCCCGAAAGAGCTGCCTTATTAATTCTTCTATTTCTGCCCGTTGCTTACTTATTTTATTTGAAACAAAATGTAGATATTTACAGCTTTGAGAGCATTTTTAACATGTCCTCCGTCTGAAACTACGTGTGCTTGTCAAGGCCAGCCCTTGCCATGTGCCTAGGTCTCCCTTCCCAAATACCGCTCTCTGTAATCCGGCAGTAAGCCTTGGCGTGCTACGGTATTTAGAGGAGTTATGTCTCTAATCGTCGCTTTTCCTCCTTTTCCGCTGTTCCTTTGGGGAAAACTTAATAAAAGAACACAAGCCTGATCAATCAAAAGAAGAAGCTGGAGGGTGACATTTCCCAGATGCAGAATGAAGTGGAGGAATCGATCCAGGAGTGCAGAAATGCAGAGGAAAAAGCAAAGAAAGCGATCACAGACGTAAGTAGGCCGATTCCTTGCGCGCTTCTTTTCGGTCCCGCGATGTCTTAGGACGGTCAAGAAAGTCATTCCCGGGTTGCCATTTCCGTGCTTGCTACGAAACTCCCATCCAAAGCACCCCACGGGTGTCTGGAGGTAACCGATGAAACTACAAAGTAAAGCAGAGCAGAGCTGCAAAGAGAGGAAGTGCCTTTTCCTGCTGTTTGGGGTTTGGCTTGGTTTGCTGTGTGTACTTGTTGTTGGTTTGGGCTTTTTCGAGGGAGGTGTTTTGGTCGATTGGTTGGGTTTTATTTTCCCAGGAATGCAGTGTCCGCTGACCCTTACTGAGGCGAGAAACAAAGCTATTAAATCCCAAAGAGGTATCTTAGAACTAGGAGTCTATTGGAGAAAACGTGAGGCCTAAGGTCCCAGGAGAGAACACGGCTCGTTCTTCCTCTAGGGAGGGTACGATTTGGGCAGGTATACTTTCATTTCCCACAGGCCTAGGGAAATCCATGTCTGTAACTGTTTTTACCTGTCTTACCGAATGGCCAGGTACCATGCGAGCCGTTGACACCGAGCTTCCTATCCCAGCATAGGCTGCAGAAACTGCATTCTTGTTACGAGTGCTCGGGCAGCTACCATCTATGGCTGTGCAGGGAAAGTTGTCTGCCAGTTATTTTAAGCTACTACCTTTCGAGAGCTCCAAGCGCCGAGATTAGATTTTGAGTAAGCTCTAGGAAAAACATCTGCGGTGAATGGCACAAGCTTACTTGTAGCATTATAAATGAGGACGTGATATAGAACACGTACCAAAAGAAACAAGGAAAGGGAGGGGGTAATCCTAAATCACAGCATATTCTAATGCTGGAAAACATGAGGTAAAAGAGACCTCCGAGGCTGTCCTCGCATTTTCTCTGTCCAGGTAAGATATATACACACCAGATACTCTCTGGAGCTTTGGGTACAGTGAATGATCCAAACAGGAATAACCAAAGATGGATCTTCCATCGTTTCTTCTGAGACATAACCCCAGAGCGTAAGACAGCCGCTGTAAAATGTGATTGCTTTCCAGGCAGCAATGATGGCCGAGGAGCTTAAAAAGGAGCAGGATACTAGCGCTCACTTAGAGAGAATGAAGAAGAACATGGAGCAAACCATTAAAGACCTCCAGAAGCGACTGGATGAAGCAGAACAAATAGCCCTGAAAGGTGGCAAGAAGCAGATCCAGAAACTGGAATCTAGGGTAAGTTTGTGATCCAACTTTGGGTCACTTTCTCTTGCTTACAGACCCGAGACCGGTCAGGTACCCTGGGGCAGTCAAGTTCATAGAGGCCAAGCAGGGATACTACGAACGGTTTCCCGTTTCCCAAAATTCAGATGAGCAGCTCTCGGAGGCATGCTTCCCCTTCCTCATCCAGCCACATTCAGCTGCTGTAGCTCAGCAGATGAGCAAGCCCTTAAGTAAAAACACCACCACCTTCAAAAAATCCCAGCATCGACAGTAAAAGCCTCTCCGATGCTTGTCTCATTTAAATTACTTTGGCCTTCACAAAGTCTACTCCTTTGACTGCCGATGCAGCTTAAATGCATTTATAAAAGCGGAAAGGAAAGATGTTCTGATCTGTTACGGAAATTTGACTCTATGAAGATGCTGAGAAAATGAGCTTTTCTTGAACTGTGACCCAAATGATCTGCTCCTTTATGTGTATACAGCAAAATGGCAAGGGGTTTTCTGGCTTTGCAGGTTCGTGAGCTGGAGAATGAACTCGAGACCGAACTCCGTCGCAATTCGGACGCCCAAAAGGGAGCCCGCAAGTTTGAGAGGCGCATCAAGGAGCTGACTTACCAGGTACGCTGGGAGCTGTAGTAACAGCTAGGACGCTGGAAAGAAATGCGGTCTCCAAACAGCGTCTAAAGTCGCCTCAGTGTTTCAAGGAAGGATAGCATTACCTAGAGCTTTCTGACTGTAAGAAGCTTTAGGGGTAGGAGGAACGTTTCCCTCAGGCTACCATCATCTTGCCTGATTCATTCCTAATTTATTCAGAATTTCTGATTCATTCATAGCTGATGTCAGGAAACCTCTATTGCTGGGATTTGGACAGTTTTAGCACGGTATTAACACGGAGCAGGCTTAGATGACTATTATTTCACCGTGAGTAAAGAAAGAGCCCAGCCGTCTTTCAGCTGTGCTGATGTTGCTAAAAAGAGGCAGGAGGATTCAGCTGTCTCTAATGCATCCCTCGGTGTAGGGTTGCCCGGTCCCGGGACTGTCACCTATGGCTGAGCGGCAAGGTCTAGCTCCAGCCTCCTGCAGGTTTGCTAACAGCTCCTGTTGCTGCTTGCCTTTCAGAAAAGGTCTTTGGCACAGAGCATGGATCCTTTTGCTTTCAACAGCATTCTTAAGAAGATAATCCCATCCATCTGCCGGAGGAGATAATTTAGCCTCCTAACTGTTGTTTGACTATTGCATGCAGAGGCTGACGGTCGTTCTCTTGGGATAGTGCACGGGCAGAATTAGCTAGTCCTTCCGCTTATGGAGCGTGACGGATTAGACCTGTCTCCTTTTACCGGAAACGCCTCCAAAACGGACTTTAAAATATGCAAATTACACATTTTTAGGCCTGCCCCTAAGTTTGTTTCACTAAATAATGACACGCTTTATAATGTGACAAGAGTGCTTCTCACTCCTGAGTGAGGAACTCTGTGCTTATGAGTGCGTATACCTCTGAAAGAGCACACACATATATATATATACCTGTATTTATGTACGTCTGTACTTACGTACGTATAAATTGAGAGGGTGCTCTCTTTTAGTCCTCAGCTTTACGGGTGTCTTCAATCATCCTATAGAAATTTTCTNCCTGTATGTATGTACGTCTGTACTTACGTACGTATAAATTGAGAGGGTGCTCTCTTTTAGTCCTCAGCTTTACGGGTGTCTTCAATCATCCTATAGAAATTTTCTTCTCACCTATACATAGGGCGATCGAACAATATGGCTGGTTTGTATTTTGAACTGTACGCTTCTAGAACAGTATGTATAGCACCCATACCTATTGCACTGTGGGAGATGCTTTAGGCCTTTTTACACTCTCAACCCCACGATGTTTCGATACAGTCAGAAGAAGATAAGAAGAATCTGGCCAGGATGCAGGATCTGATTGACAAGCTCCAATTAAAAGTGAAGAGCTACAAGCACCAAGCAGAGGAAGCTGTAAGTAGCTATTTGGGCCTTTTTATGTGTGAGAAATCTGTCGCTCTAAATCCACAATCTCCAATGCATAGAAACTTTGAGTACAAATACGCTTCCTGTGCATATATTGCTATTTGTATTTATATCCATATAAACCCTGTCTGTACAAATGTATTTATGATATATGTAAAATAAAATACATAGCGTGTGTGTGGATTATCTTTAAGAAAAGGTATTCAATTTTACCTTAAAATTGCAGTATAATTTGCAAGGGAATTGGGGAAAGGGAGGGCACAGGGAAGGCTTTTTGCTTCTAGTCGCTCAGAAGGGATGTCTAGAGCCTCCCGGTTCACTTACCACGGAGAGTGCCATTGGAAATAGGGACTCTGTAAAACAACAATCTCAGCTCTCCGGGAGGCAAATGATTCCCACACTTCTCCTCCGCTTGAAATGAAAAGCTTTGTTTCACACGGACAGGAGGAAATCAGCTGCACTGTTTTCTCTCACCAGGAAGCTCAAGCCAATCTGTACCTTTCCAAGTACAGAAAACAGCAACATGACCTGGATGATGCTGAAGAAAGGGCTGAAATAGCTGAGTCTCAAGTTAACAAGCTGAGGAGCAAGTCAAGAGATATTGGCATGAAAAAGGTACGGTTATACTCTACGGGTAAACGTGACTCTTTAACACACGGCGGCGGATGCTACGTACGCAGGAAGACCCGTTATATGTAGCGTGGACTAGAATTAACTGTCGTTTATTACATTTTTGAGTGTCGGTTTACCTGTTATTTTAACATTAAGGTAAGCCTAACGTTTAGGACGGCAGCCTGATGCTTAGGCAAAATGCTCTCTGCCCTCTCGATGCGGTCATTTAATCTCTGCGTTCAGCATCCATAACTGGTGAGTTCGGTTTGGTTTGGGCAGTTTTGTCTCCTTTCTTTTTTCTTCCCAAGGGATATTAAAAAGTTCCATCTCTTTCTCTCCCTGATGGTGTGGATTTCTATGTATGCAATACAGCCTGGGGATTACTGCGCTAGCACTTAGGTGCTGGGAAGTCATTAGTACTTAGAAATGCATTTGTGGTGTCCCACATATTTTTCTTTATATGATTCCATATAAATCATGCGGATACCGGAATAGGTGAACCGTGAGAGTAATTCATTTTTTCTAATACTGTGTGCTGTTCAACACTGTGTACTTTACTAATACCCTCTTTCTGCCTCAAATATGCAGAATCCGTAGACAGGTTTTTATTGCCTGCTTTTATTAGTCAGACGCTAGTAATGGCAATAGCTGCCAGGAAACACGTTCGGGCAGCGAGTGCTGTCCCACAAGTCATGACACATCTCCACTGGGGAGAAAAAGGTGCCGGAGAGACTGCTTTAATTCTCTGGCATTAGAAAGACCTTGTCTACTGCCACTAGAGCCCACGCTCCTGGAAACGCTGGGAAGCGTGAGGGATTCAGAGCAGTCACCACCATCTACTAAAACAGAGTTGTACAGAAGTCATCTGCTATCAAAAGGATGTATGCTCCAGCATGAGGAAAAGAAACCAGTATTATCAGTTGAAGCAAGATGACAAAGGTTGGCTCTATTGGTGCTAGTCTATTTCAGATACAAACTCAGAAGAATTACTGAAGAGAAGCTTTTGTCATTTATATGTGAACTTACTCCAACACCCCCTCGATGCTTCCATTTTTAACTGCTGTATACTATCTCCATTTCATTTCAGGTTCACGAAGAGGAGTAAATACAGTCCAAGCGGACAGATACGGGAAGATGCTCAATATAATCGGGCACAACTGAAAACAGATGTAGAGATAAATAAGCACTTACAGAAATAAACATCAAGTGAAAACCCAAGGAGACTGTACAGTGTATTCCATTCATTTATTTATACTTCTGTTTTGCCAAGCCTCAGGGATCAATAAAAGATTACATCTTGCCAACAGCCCACTTCATTATGTTGGAACAAATACTAATTGGCAGATCTCTGACAAAACCAAAACCAAGGGCAAATCCAGTCATGCTTCACAGCACTCATGTATTTCACATGCAGATTGCGAGAGCAGCACAGATTCAAACTGTGCAGGGCACAATACTAAACCTGGGATAGCCAGTATTTTCCATTTTAAAATTATATGTATATGTATATTCCACGCTAACATTATATGTACATATATACCTATATAAGTGAATATATATACACACACACATATATATACATATATATGTGTATATAAATACACATATATATGTATATATGTATATATATATGCACATATATGTATA
>NDXB01017779.1:0-15830 GCA_002631895.1 Agapornis roseicollis
TATTCCATACCATAGCACATCATGCCCAGGATGCAACTGAGAGTTACCTGGAAGGGCTAGTTCTCTCTGGAGGTTGGAGGAGGTTTTCGGTCGGCGCTCGGTTGCGTTGGGGTGTTGTGAGTTATCTGTCGGTGGTTGGTGAGATGCTGTATTCTCTTCCTTTGTTATTTCCTCTATCATTATTATTGGTGGTAGCAGCAGTGATTTGTGTTATACCTTAGTTACTAAACTGTTCTTATCTCAACCTGTGAGAATTGCATTCTTTTGATTCTCCTCTCCATCCCTCTGGAAGCAGGGGAGGGCAGGAAAGGGGTGTTGAGCGAGTGAATGAGCTACGTGGTTGGGTTTAAACCACGAGAGGGCCTTACACTGCTACTCAGTGTTTTATGTTAAGTTAATGCTCTTTGCCACATGCTGTTCCCATTTCCTCTTTTTCTAATGGTTCCAGGTAATCCAGTTCCCTTGTTATTCCTTTCATTACCTTGTTTTAATTCTTCAGTTAAACTGTTTCTACTTTTGTTCCTTCTTCCTTCTGTGCTCACTTCCTATTCCAGTCTTCTCTTGCATTTAATATACTCATACAGTTCTTCTGGGCTTCAGCTTATCTCTATAGTGCTATACATAGTTTCCTTGTTATAAGTGTTATACAGTAATGATTTACTTATATTAGAGTTGTAGATGACAAAATGTGTGTACCCATATCATGCAAATGTAAGCTAATAAGAAAGAGGGCAGTTCCAATAGACCATAGAAAGACATTACTGTGTCTCAAACATACAGTGATTGCTTCATTTTGTTTCATTTTAAGTCCTGGTGCTAAAGAAAGAGTAATACTGGGCACAGGGCAGAGAAAAAAGTGGTCACTGGTTATTAATTGTGATTGTATAACTGGAAGGAATAATGAATCCACTAATTTTCTGGCTGAATTGCTGAGTTTGTTTAATGGGGAATGTTTAATGTATGGAAATGCATTAGGAGCTGCCAATGCTAATAGGAATTTTAATTGAATTCAAGTGTATTGATGACACAGGTCTCAGGACTAATTTGATCTCCTTTCAAATTATTGAGGCTGGCTTGTGCAGAAAGAAAGATGTCTCTTCTACATTGATCCCTGCCAATCTGAAATTAAGTTAGGAGCCTCCATATTCTTTGAGATTCAAGGCTACAAGGCTTAACTTTGGACTGTGCCATTATTGTCTGAATTGAAATATATTAGTCCTTTCTCCTAAATAAGAGAAGTTGGACATAGAAAACTTCTAACTGTACCCCTATGTTCATGGTATCCTAGGGCTCTTTAAATCCCAGTAGCATTGGTGATGAATCAGGTTGTCATGGGGTTTGATAGCAAAATGATTTTATCTCCCTAGCCAGCATTATGACTGATCAATGTACTCATCCTTTGTTATTAAACACTGGTTTAATATGTGTGTAACCTGCTACGTCACTTCAGTTGTGTATTTAAAAAGAAAATCACTGAGTTCTCATGATTAATGGTTTGCAGTTTTGTGGATTTACTGGTTTCAGTCATGATCATTTCTTTTACAGAGAAGGAAAGTTTTCAAATCTGTCAGTTGGTGGAACTTTAATTTAAAAACATTAAAGCAAGCCATCCATGATGGCTGCTACTTTTACATTCATTTAATGGAGCTTTTAGCTGTATCACTGTATTATTGCTTTCCTTTTTCTAAGTACTTAGAATGTATTATTGCTTTAATGCACTTCATGGAACGCTGCAAAACACTTACTTAAATTATTTTACTAATGCTAAGCAAGGGTTGCTGCATTATTAAACACCAGAGGGCAGGCAAATTAGTATAAACATGAATTTAAAGCACGTTCATCAGGTACCTGAATGTTTATATAGCACAGCAAAACCACAGAAATTTATAGTAATGCAACATTACCAGTGGAGTGTATTATAAGTTCAGATTTTAGTGTAGTTCAAAGTCAGATTTGGTTTCAGGTTTATCTTCATTTCTGATACATGATTTCATCCCCAAATGAACTTAATTAAATATGTAAACTGCAGAAGGTAGCATGCACTCTTATAAAGCAAAACATTTGTCAAGTTGATTTGCCAAATACTACAGCTATTTTTGGCCTATTATTCACAACCACTGAAAAGCTCCATGGCTTTCTTACTACAGATGATAGGTTTCCATATCTTTCATCTAATCCTTACTGTCTTTATCTTCCCATATGAGGAAACTCAAATCCATGTTTTCCTCAGCTATGTGTTCTAAAATTGGTATTGCCCTCTCTGCCCTCCTCCAGTTTCTTTCCACTAGCCAATATCTTCCTTAAAATCTGTTTTTCAAGATGGATAAGGTATGCTGGATCTATAAGTTGTGTTTTGTTTACCAGAGTAATTACTCCTTGTGTCCTAAATCAAACATCATAATGGATAATATGTCCCAGATAAGTTTTCCCTTCAATCTGCTGTCACACCATTGACTTGCATTTGTTTTGTCATGAATTGATGAGTAAAATCTCCCAGTGCCATTCTACCATGCAGATAATTGCTCCCCATGTGCTCTTTTCAGTATCACTTAGAAAAAATTAAACAGCGGTATTTGGTAATACTAAAAATGTTGTGCAGGGAAATTAAGAAAATTATAAAAGATAATGGTTTTAGTAGCAGCAACTAAAGGAAATGTCAATGAATAGCATAGCCACCCTGTATTTCACTTTTAAACAGGTAGAGGGCTTCTGCACAGTCTGTTAGACATGGCTTTTAAAAAATACTTCTGTATCTTCATAATATTTTATACATTCAAACATTTGATGCTGTTGAAGTTAATATATATGCTAATAAAAATCTTAATTATATTAACACATACGATCCCAATACATATGTTACTTTAAAGATGTATTTTTCCTTTAAAGGTAGTATCACATTTATAATAAGTAGTACCTTAGGGAAAAAAAAAAAATTCTTAACATTCTCTTTATAGTCCTACTTTATAGAATTCGTGTTATATTCATAAGATAGTATTAATCGTGGAATATATTCTAAAACTGTAACTAGCTGCACAAAGACTCTTCGTTACTACCTATTTAGGTTGCTTCTGTCTGCAATTTTAATGCTTCCATTTTAGGAAGATTGGAACATCCCCTACCACAGAAGAGCTGTTGTGCCCAGGGAAATGGGCATCCATCAGTTTGCCCTTTTAAAGGTGTCAAACTGTACTGGTCAAGGGAAGAACTACCTGAAAAACTAATGCAAACCGGGGATTGTATCTACTCAAAGGGAAAGAAAAACCATGTATAAATCCTGAAAAGTGCAAAAAGGTTACAAAGGGATATACCTTGGATTTTATAATGCGCAGAATATTTACCTGTCCTGCAAGACCTTTAGAAATAATTTTTCCCTGTTTATGAAAACCATGTGTAGCCACCTTTTACAAAAATTAGCCACAACTTTCAAAGTAAGTTAGCTGGAAAATAAATTTGGAAATCAAGAGCACAGTTTTACAGGGATTCTTCATGAATAATACTGAAGGAATGGATCCTGGTATGCTCCAGAGAATTTGCATGGTTCAGTAGCCAAATGTCAATCTGCAAGCTTCTGCCTCAGCATTGTTTTGCAGGTAGAGCCTGCCGTTAAAACCACCAGCTGCAATTGCTGCCTAATGAAAAATAATAAATATGGTTCTTGACAGTACTGGGACACTAAAGTAGGTTTCCAAAGACGTAATCATTATAGTTTCATATAATAATTACAAATGATGTAATAATGAATGATACTCAATAGCAAAGGTGTCACTAGCTTACATAACCCAGGCTGTGCTCTGTGGAAAGTTCAGTGATGGCAAGTTTCAGTGAAAAGATCATCAATGCAATCTGTTAGCACAGAGGCAAAGACCTGTGGCTGCTGTGCATTAATTATTAAGTCTGCCTAGAGCTATGAAAGATGCACACAAACAAGTGGCAAAGGCACTTTGCCAAGATACAGATGGTATTATGTATGAAATAGATAGAACCTGAGGACAGCACTGGAGCAGGAATGAAGACATCTGCAGAGTAACACCTGATAGTGTCTTACACAAGCAGATGGAGCCAAAGTCTACAGAAGCTTGGAAGGAATACTACCTGTCTGGCCAGCTGAAAGTGAGATAAAAGTAAGTAACATGAAATAAAAGACAAATAGAATGTCACTAATGGAACAGAGATAGTGTTATGCAGGGAGAAAATATTCTTCCATCCACAGAAGCAAAAAAACTGCTCTGAGAGTCACTGTATTTGAATATCAGCAGAGGCAAATCAAAGCTCTGTTAATTCCTTACTCCACCATAGTATGCAGCGCAAAACAGCAGAACTTGACAGAAAAAGAATAGTTTATGTGAAATCTAATGAGAAATACCCAGCTTGGAGAAAAAGAAAGCAAGGGAAAGAATATCGGATTTTAACTACTGGTACTTACTCCTCTCATGGATTGCAGTAGTTTTCAAACAGTTTCTCTGATGAAAATAATGCTTGGCTGTTTCCCTTTGTTCCCAATTTTAATCTGTTCAGTTACTGAGCTACAACTAGATACAAATACTCTTTTTTAAACAGAATTTTAATAATATGGGTTTTTTTAAGTGACTCTGAAATTGGTGAGCTGTGGGTACTAAGGAGCAATTTAAAATAATAAACATTATGGAACACCCTTAAGAACCCTCTCACCTTTTCATGTACAACTCATCGCATTCTTAATTAGTTTCAGGATATTGAAAATCGACCTATTATATCTCAAGTAATAAAGCTGAACTGTACAGACCCAGGAAATTAAAATGAATTTAATCTCCACAATATCTTGTACAAACAAGAAAATCGTGTCAGAAATTCCTGAAAAAATGTCCTGTTGGTGGTGTATATATTGAGACTTCTAATTTGAAAACAGGCTGTCATGAATCAAATACTGACAGAGCACCTTGTGATTGCATGCCCCTTGATGGTCAGCAACACCAGAAGAGAGGCATGGTCTAGAATTCCTAATACAGTCCTTATATTTGTTAATTCATGAAGCAGTATATCATTATAAGCTATCCATGAATTAATCAGAAGTCTGTGAACACTAACAAGCAGCAGTGATTTCATTTCCTTAAAAACAGCTCATTAACATGTTGGCTTCTGATCTTTTGACAATAAAGATCTTGCTGTGGAAGGTGGTGGATATGGCTTTTTGTTTAATTGGTTTTGTTTTATCAAACAGCTAATCACAATCAAGGACTCTGTTGTTTCTTAAAGTGTCGTTAACTTTGAAATTTGAACAGTGCATTTTTCTTAGTCTGTATATAAAAGCTTATATCCAAGTTACTTATATCCAAGTTACTGGAATGTATGTCCCTGGAAACAGGAGTGACAGAGGACAGACTTCCTTGAACTGAAATCTACAGAAATACAAGTAGTATCTGCATACATGCCAACTTTACCACCAATGATGAAAGATATTAATATGAATCCACACTTCCAAGCCACCCAACTTAAAGTCTTAGTGACTGAATGATAGAAATATCCTGTCCGTAATACTGTGAATTGTGCAGATGGTTGAAAAATGATATGTGATCTCATGCAGTGCATGCGGAGTTAACAAGAGAATTTCATTCAAGAAAAATAGTACATTTTAGTTCCACCATATGTGTGATTATGTTTTCTTCGTACCCATGGAGAATCCCTGATGTTAGAAGCAAACTATGATAGCCTATTAACATGTCCTCTTTTAAAGAATATATTTAAATGCAAGAGCCTTACTTTTTTTTTTTAATGCATACCAAAGATAACAGCTGCACTTGGATATTCTTGGGTTTGTTTTATTATATGGCATTGAGTTGAAAACCAAAATAGAAGTGCTGCTCATTTCTCTCCTATGAACAGTCTTTGGGTGCATAAACCATTGTGGACAAAACAAGCTGCTGTCAGAATAAGAACTGTAGGGCTGAAACAGGTAGGAGTCATTTGTTGTCTTCTTCCCAGTCTTGCTTACCAGAAAACCTACTGCACCTGTCTTCATGCAAGATTCCTGTCCAGCAGAACCAAATCACAATCCTGATGTTGGTGGTAAGTCATATTATATTATATTATATTATATTATATTATATTAGCATATATTGTATGCTACCTTCAGTCCTTCAGCACCTGAACTCATCTTTTAAAATTTTATGTCTCGTTGTACAAATAATCTTATTTCTATCATGTACAATAACTGCTATGGTACCCCTTAAAATTACAGAATTCTGATTTGTTTACCTACAGAAGTATTTGTTTTGGTGACAATGATGAAAGGATCCCTTGACATAGTAGAATGACTTTTAAAAATATGGAAACAGTTTCATTACAATCAATGAAAACACAAGTTTCCCTAGAAAAGTGCAGGCGGAGATCGACCGAAGTCAAGATAGCACTCAATATGAGTTAAAAATCTTGCTTGCTTTATTGCCCAAGCCTCCCATACTTATACCCCACACACTAGTTCACACACTAGTAATGCTGCTTCCATTGGCTATAAGTGTTTGTCCACGCACCTATTCTAACATAGCAATTGGCTAAACTGGAATGTCTATGTGTATCTCTGCATCAGCAGGGCTCGGTACTTGCAGTAAACAGGTTTCTATTCTGATGTCCTGTTGTAGTTCTTCCTCCCTAGTCAGCTGCCTCTTTATCTTGCATCCAAGGCCAGTTCATTAATTTACTCAGCCAGCTCCATGCCTGGGATGTGCAGTCCTCCTGGAGTTAATTGGATAACTCCACATACCATCCATGTCTGCGCTCAGCCATTCTTCTACAAAAAAGTGCTAAAACTTTCATCATGTTTTTGTGAAAACTTAACAGATCTTTTCCCCTTCACTCTCCCATGTTTGGAAAGTGGGTATTATATAATCTGTAAAATTAACGAAGTGATGCATTAGTTTAAAATGCAAATGCAGAGTTCTGGAGAGTAGAGAGCAAGCGTTTAATTAGCATAATTTCAAACTCTAGGCTATGTCAAAAATCCGAGATATGATCTCAAGATAAATTGTATAATGGTGACAAATGGTGGTCTGGTCTTTTCAAATGGCCCTCTCACAATTAGACCATTTAGTTGATTAGATTTTATTTGTCCATTCATGGGATGCAATTAACCTGTGTGAAAGAGTTTGTTTTGTCAGGGGAAGCACTGACTATTTGGGTTTCAAAATTTTCTGTTTGAGAATGTGATGAGCTGATGAAGTTTAAGTATTTGGCCCTGACAGAGGCCTCTGGCACCCATCAGTTCAGTGGTACATCTCTTCAGATGTATTACTTTTAGGTCAAACACTTCAGAAGGCTGTCTCAAGAACATTTCTCCCTATTCATCCTGTTCTTTAAACACTGAAGCCTGTTGAAGTCCCTGATGCTAGTAAGGGGAATTTGGTTAGGTACTGTTGTATGTTCCTACAGATCTTCTCTTTGCTTCTTTGGCTACATGCTGACATCTGCTGTCGAAGAAAAAGGGATTTTAGTTATTCGCACAGAAATTAAGTCCTCCAGTCTCAAGGTATAAGCAATCCAAGCCCATTCAAGATGACTGTGAATGGAGACTACACATTATTAAGATGTCTGGTAAAAGACCTTTAATATTTTGGAAAATAGTATGATGTGATGGGAGAAAGTGCTTTTACTTTCAGTTTCAAAACACTTTTATATTTGCTAGTAAACAATTGATTTATATTTTTTTTTTTTTTTAGGTATTTGCAGGTGTCCTTTCAAGGTTGCTTTTTCTGGGGGTGTTACCTGTAATCATCTGTACTTTACACTTCGCAAAAACAAAAGGCTTTGTATTTTCACACACAAGTCATTGTCAGAAAGATCAGAAGACTTGGTATTCTTCAGATGACTCACAAGTTATGTTGTTGACACTGCTTTGACTGAATTTTTCATTTTCTATCACCTGTAGTGTAAAAGTTGCAGCAGTTGTTTTCTTTCAGCTGTGTGACCTGCATCTAAGAAAAATCTCTGTCAATACTGTTGAAGGTGGTGGGAGTTTGGAAAATTAGATGAAATCTGAACACTAAAAGGCTCAGATGCTTTGGGATAGATTGGTTGCATGCCACAAGTTGAATTGAGAATAGTTGTTGCCTCTTGTATGCCAAGATAAAGTTCTGATTTAGTGAAGGATGCAGCCTCTGGCTTCTATTGTCACTTAACAGAATATTGCTGTCTGTTAGAGAAGAAGTACCGTAGGCTGACCAAGGACAAGAATCAATCACTTCTGCAGACAAAATGTGCTTAGGCAAGCATGTTTTTTAGGGAGTTGCAGAAAGGAAGGAGCTGAGCAGAGGGATTTTTATTCTCACAAACACACACACACACACCCTTTGTATGTACTTTCTTTTTCTTTTGCTATTTCACACTTCCTTTTTTAAGCAGACAAACATTTAGGGTTCATTTGCTTTAACTTAGGAAACAAACTCTTCTATTACAATAGCTGCCAACAAGGTGCACCTTAGAAGTCTCTTCAAATGTCAGTGAAATACCAGCATCATACAAAGATACTTTTGTATGTTGCTCTCCAGCAAAGGCAGCAGCCTTCAGTGAATGCGGATGCCGTTTAATGAAGTCAGTCTTTCAAACATCATCTTTTCAGCTTTTTTTTTTACAGTCTGACTTAACATTGGTCACTATCAGCCCAAAGAGAATACAAAGAGGGGAGCCAGCCTTACACAGCTAAGTGTGGAAACTTCGTGTAAGAGTTTCTAGTATGTCTGCATCCAGTTCTCAGCATCTTCTTATTTTGAGAATGATGTATTAGACTTCCAGTCTTCTCTAGAATCGGCTGTATTTGGATTTGAGGTGGCAAGGTAGCGACAACACCCAGGATGGACCAATCTTTCTCATCCTGTAGCTTCAGTGGGCTTTGAATTAAGCTGTAACACATTCTGGGCATTGTGAAGGAGGAGTTTCTATAAGCAGGGAGAAAATCCAAAAGTACCATCTGCATCCCAAAATATAATTGTCTTACATGAGATCACTAGAAAAGACAAAAAGGTATTATTTCCCTTGAAACTATTTTCATTAGCTCTGACTAGCAAAAACCATGGCACTCAAAAATAAACCTAGAATATGGAATTCAGCTCAAAATATGCAATGCATTAGATAATACTGTAAAAAAATGAAAACATATGCATGGTATAACAGTAATTTACATCTCCATAATGGTTCTCTCTAGATTCTCAAATTCTCTAATGCCTGTAAAATATTTTATGTTGTCCATGTCAGTGAGCTGGAAATTATCATTAGCGTGATGTACTTGTGAAGAAAGCAAGACAAAGATGTAAGACAGCTACCAAAAAGTATATGGTAAAGAACAGAATTGTTACCTGCTACTTGCAGGGTTTATGCTGTAATAACAAGGCTGTTTTCATAAGCACACTAATAGGGTACAGGGTGCTTGTACATGCACAAGCAAATATATTCTGAATCTGTTTCTGTTATCAGACTGCTTGTGTGATCAGGTTGGTGGAATACTACAATAGATGTATAATTATATGTGAAGAAGAATCCTAAACAATTGGCACAAACTAGTATTCTGAAGACTTTCCTAAGTCTTAACAAACCATTTTGGTTCCCTTTTAGAACAGTAAATATCTAAGTTGTTCTGTTAGCACAGTACTTATTTCTTTGTACTGCCCATAGTATTTTAATTGGCATCAGCAGAGTACCCTCCACATGCACTATGTTCTGAAAACTTATTTTTTCTGTTGTATCTTATTGAGATCTGAGCTTTAAATAGGTGAGCACCTTCTTCTGTCTAACCAGACCAAATCTACATTTAACAAAGAGTAAAGTAGCCCAAATTGTTTTTCTCAATTTATTAGTGGCATTCCCAATTTCCTCGTTTGTGTCATTTGTAAGTAACTGTATTTTTAAAAGAACTTGAAAAGTCATCCTGATTTTGTTACCACCTGATTCCAACTCAGTCTAGTTTCAGTAAAGTTCAGTTTTGAAACTGGTTCAAATTGAGATCTGTTCACCTGTTGCTGTAGAAGGGCAGCTTCCTTTATCTCACAAAAGGAGCCTAGCTTGGAGGAAAATGTCAGCTTCCTGCATAGAAGCAATCGCCAAAACATTTAATTGATATTTACAAATTCCAAGAAACAGTCTCTCAAGAAAAACTCTAGATTACTATTTAAGCTGAAATTGGCTTCCACATTAAAGAATATAAGCAACAACTTCTTGCAAATTAAAGGTAATAAACTTTCATTTGGTATGATTTTGAAATGGAAGACATGGGAAGTGTTGGTTTGTTTTTCCCTCTTTAATTAGTTAACACTAGCATGGTTTGATGAGGGCACCACAGGAATAACTCATGCAATAACCAGGAACTAGCCACTGTTTAACAAAGTGCTATCTTCTCAACATATGAGCATATTTTTTTTTTCCTTAGCAGTCATAGTGCAGCCCTTCATATTGAAGATTTTCACATAGAAATTTCCTTCTGTATTCAGCTTAACAGCACCAGTATTTCAGAGGGAGTGAAAGGAAAATTGTGATGACTTTTCCTATTAATTTATTCTGTCTTCTGTGGAATCACAAGTCGCTTCTGTGATTAAAAGAAGAATTGTGTCCCTGGACTTCCCAGAAAACAGAAATTTTCTGTGTAGGAGACTGAATTGACATGCCATAATGAAAGGTCACTGAGCGCAGTGTGTTCTGCCTTCTGAACTTGAAGTTTTGGGGTTTCTATAAAGAAATGGAGAGAACAAAATGTGATCTACTTTTCCATCATTGCTATAAATAAGCCAAAGGGGAATTCTTAAACACATTTGGGCTTTGCAAGGTTGAACTAAAAAAGATCTGACATTTTCACATGTTTTGCTGTTGCTTATTGATGGTTGATACAAAAATTTATCTTGAGTGGAGGCCAACAGTTGACACAAATATTGAGGAAATGTTGTTTTCTTGCCAATGAAGTTCTTACGATTTGCTTTATTGTAAAGAAAATATCAAAGTTTCCCATGAAGTGACTGAGGCTACTTCCATGAAGTACACAAGGTCAGTCTGCTAGGACATGTTTTCTGAGCACTGTATATGACATATGATGTAAGCCTCTGCTGGTCACTGCAGCCATCTCTGAAGCTTTATGGGCCTCCCTAAAAGCCCTTTTAGCAATTTGAAAGAAAGCTAAATAAAAATGCTTTTAGGTCAAACACCCAGCCTCTGCAATTGGAGGAAACACAATGTTTTGCTTTTATAAATTGCTTGAATTGGCTCTGTTCACAGATCTGAAAAATGCTATTAAGAACTGGAATGCTGTTCACTTCAACCAAACAATAAATAAAAATAAGTATTAACTTATTTGTAAACAAATATCCAGTTGCCGTCAAAGTCCTTTTTTGAGCTTGTACAGTAATTCAGAGCTGGCTCAGTGTTTGCATTCTGCCTGTAAGTGAGAGGTTAAGTGCGTCTCTGGACTCATGAGATTCTTCAGGTTTTTTCCAAATAGCAGTATTTTTGCTAAGCAGAATTAACTGCGGAAGTTTTTGCAGTGTATTTTATGGAGAAACACCAGAACAAATGTATCTCTTTTAAAGATTTTGCTAGATTTTCTTAAAAACAGAATTTAGTTTATATAATTAATACTAAATACTAAACAGTCTGTCTGCCAGCTTCTACAAGATACTTGGACAATGCCCTAACAACAGGCTTTAACTTTTGGTCAGCCCTGAAGCAGTCAGATCGTTGCACTAGGTGATGATTGTAGGTCCCTTCCAACTGGAATATGCTATTGTCTTATAAAAAAAATTGCTCAAAGGAGAAGGGTTTCTTCCCCTCCCATCCGTGACTCAACTCCCCACGTTGGTGCATGGTAAATTGATACAGTCACAGTTTCAAACACTTTGAACCATTGACTTCTCCCATAATACTGTAATATGGTGGGCTTGGCAACTGTCAGCAGATTTGTTGTTTTGTGAGTGGCAAGGTTATGTCCAGATGTTCCAGTTTTGACCAGACTGGTTTGGACAGAATTTTGTGTTAAATTTCAGCTTTCACCTTAGAGCTGTTTGGATATAGGACTGGGGGCTCAGGCAAGACAGTAGGGAATTAATTACTGATTTAACCCCCAAGTTTGGAGAAATTTACAGCTGGGTATGCTTTAGTGATTTATTATATCAGAAGTCAATGAAATAACCACTGATCTTGGTCATAAACTGCTTTCTCAATTTCATTGCAAGTATCATATCCATATCAGAATATTTAATGCCCTAATTTCTTTCATTTTAGAGTGTGAATGTCTTCTGAATAATTTTACAAAGAGATTTGACCATAGATCTCAACTGGGGTGCTGTACCTTTCATGTTTAAAAATCCAATACCTCATCTCTCAAGTGTAGCTAAATGAGACATTTTTAAAGGGTTAGATAACAGAGCAGAAAATGTTAGTCCTCTCTAGTTATTCTTTACAGTCTTGTAAATGGCACTCTGAGATTTCACATTCATTGTGTCAGATTGATTTCTGATGCCATTTCACTTTGCAAGATATTCCTCTTTCATTGCAGGCACTCACATTTAAGCTGTTTCTTTTTGGTTTATACATAATAGGCCAAATTATGACCTCATACATGCTTCTGCCACTGAGTTGTTTTGAGGCTGTGCCCTCGTTCATTTACAGCAATTGAACAATGCAATGTCAGTGGTGAATTACTTCAGTATAGCAGATCCTGTACAGCAGTAGTTGTTGCTGACCACTCACAATCAGTAGGTTTTTTTCTTCCTTTCTGGCAATGCACTTGATCACAGACTGTATTTCAAAACAGACATTTCAATATAGTATTTCTTGTACTGGAATATCTCTTTTTAATTACTGGTAAAATGAGAAGTCAGAGAAAGAAACCATCTTTGCATGATTATCTGTCTGCTGTGGATGGTGGTTCTGTGGTTAGCAGGAACTTTGTGACTTCACTAGGAGTCCTGTACATTGGTTTCCTTGCAGCGAACCGACTGGAAAGCTTTCACAGACACATATTTCAAGTTAGACTTCAGAGGAGGAAAGAAAAATGGGGACAGTGATGATAATTATAAAAATGGCTGAGGACTGACTTGAAGAAAGGGTTCATTTGATTACCACAGTAAAGGGATCCATTTGCCAACGAGAAATATGTCATTAGTCAAAGTTTTCGATTCACTTCATTTGTAAAATAAGAATTTATTCAGAACAAACATTTTCTTTTATCTTGATAATCAAAAGACCTCTGTCAAATTAAAGTTGGCACTTGACATCTGAAAGCAAATGCAAAGATGAAGTGGAATAAAAACAGCGCATACACAATTGGAATAAAAGAATTCCAAATAATATAGAAAAAAAAAAAGAATTTGAAGCTAATTATTCTTAGGCATACCATTCACTTTTCCAAATGATCATGCTGAACTCACTATACCATATGTATAAAAATAGTAATTTTTGCTTGACATTAGAATTATCACTTTATGGTGTGCAAGAATTGTTTTCAGTGGTGCCTAACCTGTTCACAGGGCTCGTGTACTTGTGAGGATTAGTACCAGACTTTCAAAGTCAAATAATCTCCTAAAGACAGTGACAGATGCTAGAAGGGTTCTGAAGAGCATCCAGCTTGCTGTAGCTTGCACAGAGAGAATGAGGTGGTTGCTTGGGTGAGATGTGCCAGATGACAGTTCCACCATAATAAAAGAATTGTTGGCCACATTGACCCATCTGCCTTCTGGTCTTTGCTGGCTGCCAGAGTATTGGGAGAATCTGGCCCTGTAACTGTACCATGTTAGTTACTTGCAGTCTATCTTCTTGGCAGGCAGATGTTCTATTTTTTTTTTTTTCTGTAGTAATTCATCACACAATATTTAGGTCTTGTGGCTTGTGATTTGGAAAAGGAATACTCATTTTCCTAGTTCATGAGGCAGAAACAGAACAGGACCGGATGTTCCAATGAGGCAACAGTACTAGATATCGATGAATAGCTACATCTCAGTTGCCTCAGTCTACTGCACATTGCTCAAAAACCTGTCTGGGTGTGTGTGTTGTTTTTACCAGTTGTTAAAGCTTTGCAGTTAGAGCACAATAAGAACTTTGTATCACACCAGAAGCAGTGCATACAAACATTGGCAGAATCTTCCATTTGCTTGTGATTGGCTTTGAGTCCCAGTGTCACAAGTTATTTCTTCTAGTTTGTCAAATAAAACTCTGTAGCCCAGGCTGCTGTTTGGATTCCTCTTTTGCTGCATGGAGCATCTCAACTGATGACCAGAGGGTGAGAATCAGCAGTGTTGTTAGGCATGATTATTGAACAGAACAATCCTGTAAATGAACCACAGTATCTACTCCTACAGTGCAGGTTGTCAGCTACTTGAATCTCTCCATTCAGAAAGCTCTTAGAAAACTATACCATGCACTATCATTAACTTTGTTAAAGTATTTTAAACAGCTATGACAGCCAGGCAGCTGTGGTGTCTGGAATGATGGCCTTGACAGGAAGGATTTTTGACAATTAATTGTTGAAAATTAACAAAACACATTCATGCAGGTGATTTTATGGGAGCTATTACAATAACAGTGACACTCTTGCCTTTCATCATCCTATTTGTGTATTAGACAAAGCACAGTTTTTCAACATGCATGTTTTTTTCTTTCTGTTCTAAAAAAACTTATAACTGAAATCTAAGAAACTAAAAATGAAGAAAAAAAATTAAAATCAAAACATGTTCATAAAAGAGATCCTACTTTTTATCAAAATTATTCTATTTTCTTACATAGTTTTATAAATTTATAAATTTTATCATTTGTTTTCATGGCTAGGCTAGATATCTCAAATATCACTTTGGCTACTCAAGTATTTCCTATATTTTCCTGTATTTTGGGGGTTGGACTAGATGATCTCTGAAGGTCCCATCTAACCCTAATGATTCTGAGTCTGTATTTTTAACCCCTTTTCTCCATTTGCCGCCCCCTCAATAAGTTTTCTGAAGAAGTGGAAGCCACCAAAACCCACCAAAGACATACTAGCTGAATTCAGAGTTGGAACAGAACCAGATACACTGTAAAGTGCCATCATTTTAGTTACGTTTCACTTTTACAACATGAGTTTGTAGATTGTTCTTAGAGATCTTACTTTCAGATCTTACTTTACTTACTGTGTTTTACTCTTCCAAGCTGGTAGTAAATCTTTTCTGTTCTAATCTGCTTTTAAGATTCAAATTCCTACAGAATTTTGTACAATTCACAAGTTTGAAATTGACTGTTGCTGGCACTGAACTGTAAAAATTAACTGCTTTTCTGGGAGAAAACAAACAAAAGCGTAAGATTAAAATGAAATCATATGATGGATTGCATTCACAGAAGTTAATTCATATTCCTTGTTGCTTACATTTGCATGAACAGAAGTTGCTCTTGCCATTCTGCACAGTACAGGTCTCTCACAACACTGGTTCCTCTCTGGAGGAAGGAAAGGTTGCTTGCCTGTCTGCGGAAGTTAGGGAACAAGCTCAAGGGTAAGAAAAATTAAGAAACCACAAGTTTGGGCTAGCAAATACAGTAGAGACCAGGGATCCTGCTTACAGATTATGCTGAGGCTGAGAGTGCTTGAGGAGCTGGGAAGAGGCAGCCAGGCCACAGAAGTAAAAGGAAGCATTTCCTGGGGACTGTGCAGTTTACTGCATCTCAGAAAGTCACTGAGTTGCTTACAGCCAGACCTGAAAACAAGATTCCCTGCAGGGACAAAAGCTGCATTGAGATACGGAATATCTCCCTTTCCATATATGTTGTTTGAGTCTCTTCAAATCTTCAGTAATTTAAAAAAAAAAAAAAAATATTCCTAGTTTTTTTTTTTTTAATAAAACGTTTGTTTTTATTCTTATTAAAGT
>NDXB01017779.1:15877-31015 GCA_002631895.1 Agapornis roseicollis
ATTTAAAAAAAAAAAAAAAAATATTCCTAGTTTTTTTTTTTTCTAATAAAACGTTTGTTGTTACTCTGATTAAGATTAAAAGTGGTTTAGTATTCATGGCAGACAAATTACTAAGTAGATCCACCTCAAAATGAACTGGAGTGTCACTAGTAGGATTTGAACCTTAAAATCATAAACATGCTCTGTTCACTACATTGCTAAATGCACAGAGATTCAAAAATTACTTAGTTGAAAGGTTGTACTAGAAAGAATCATGAGCTACCTAGGAAAACTGTTGAAACTGCTCTCTAAATCCATTACTTCTAGTAAAGTCTTTTGGTAACTGAGACTAAAACTTTGACTTTCTCTAAGACCAATTTTCTTTAAAGCAGAGATGCTAAATATCTCCAGGGAAAAAT
Organism: Agapornis roseicollis; assembly: GCA_002631895.1. Taxonomy (NCBI): domain Eukaryota; kingdom Metazoa; phylum Chordata; class Aves; order Psittaciformes; family Psittacidae; genus Agapornis; species Agapornis roseicollis. The sequence goes on from NDXB01017779.1 coordinate 16,276, forward strand.
AATAATAATACTGTGATTCAGAAAGACTGCAGAACTATTATACGAAAAGTAAACTTCACACTTTCTTACGTGCACGTGAGTATGTTATTTTAAGAAATGGAGATAGGCAGATGTCACGCACTCTATTATATTTTCACAATAAGGTAATATATACAAGAAAAGGAAAATAGTTTTGCAAAAGTGATTTCAGGAATTCCCTTGGCTTCACAAGTTAGGATTTTGCTGTAATAAGTGATAATGCAAAATACATTATTATGTAGCAGCAGTATCACTAGACCACTTCCACAAAGATGTTAATAGGATTTTCAAACTCTTTCATGTCCAAAAACAAAGGCTGAAGTACAGGATTTACTCAGTGGGCTTATAAAATGTGTGCAAAAATACCCGTAAACCTTTCTAGCACCATATCCTCAAGTGTCATATACTTCCTTGCACTGTAATCTTCATTAATTCACTTTAAAAGGTATTTAGGATTACTGTATGTCTTAAAAAAGTATGCATTTGGAAATGCTTTAAACATAACACAAATGCTATCCGTCCCTATCCAACATGGCTGCTCATAGTGGAAATATTTACACACGCTTCTCTGTCTACAGATCAGGTTTTCAAATATGTGGAGTATATTGAATGCAAGTAACCCTAAAAAGACTTTTTTAATTAAAATATGATATTTGGCTAATTTAAATCAGACTGTCAAATTGTTCTGTGTTGTCTCTTCAGCTGCTTAAATGCTTAATCTTGCTCTAAGGAACTGAAATATTAAAATGTATTTTAACAGAAGTCCAACCTTAAAGTACAGTGTGCTTACACTTGCTCTAAATTAACTCAGAAAAGTCTCTGTCTTTCTGATAATGTGTAAATTCTGTGAGAGGAGCTGTGGAAGAGTGAATCCTCCCTCTGGAAGGCTAGCCTGTAGTTGTTACCAATACCAATAAAAAGCCACTAAGACTCAAACACATTNCCAACCTTAAAGTGTGCTTACACTTGCTCTAAATTAACTCAGAAAAGTCTCTGTCTTTCTGATAATGTGTAAATTCTGTGAGAGGAGCTGTGGAAGAGTGAATCCTCCCTCTGGAAGGCTAGCCTGTAGTTGTTACCAATACCAATAAAAAGCCACTAAGACTCAAACACATTTGAAAAGTGCTGCTGGCTGATGTGATCTAAGTTGTGCCATTTTTTAATTTTCTTTGTTATCATTATTTTTTATGAATTCATTGTTGTCATAAATGGTTTTAAGTGGTTATACTTGATGGCTCACCAAAGTTTCTCCAGTATGCTTACACTGCCATCTATAGGGTACGTTTCTTTTTTCCCCCCAGTCTGTGCAGTTTCATGCTGTAATTTGGCAAATACAGAAGTTTTGTTGTGTGACTTTTATACTGACCGTTTCAATTGTGGACCACAGAATAATATGCATATAAGAAATGTGGGGAGTTTAAGAAAACATTTGCTTGAAAGATAGCAGATACTAGAAACTAGATTTTCCGGAGTAGGTGAATGGCTATTCAGTGTCACACCGTAATAAATCAGTATTGGGGCAGCTTGCTTTATCAGCCCAGGTGCTGATGCAAGGGATTATATCATATTGGTCAGATGTGTAAGTGGGAGTACACGAAAAAAATATTCCTCCCAGATTAACATTTTTTCCCTTTTAGCAGTGTAACAAGGTGGTCAGCCACAATGCTTCCCGGGACCAGCAACTTGAAAAAGGTTTAGAGACTGACTCAAAATGTTTTAACTATATGTTGTCCCTGATCTATTGGAATTCCAGGTCCACCCAGCCTATAGTTTTGCAATATTCATTTTATTAAACATATTGTTATATAAGTACATTAATATATATTCTTACAAACATGTAAATGTGTAAATATGTATGTAGAAACATACAAAATAAGAGATACTGGTTAGAGACACTAAACTGCAAGAGAACACAGGTATATATGGATGTTCAGAATGCAGGAAAATATAATCAGGGCTTCAGTAATTTTGGAAAAAAAAAAAAGAGACTGTTTTGTAGCTAAAGCAGACCTGTGCCATTATGCATGTGAACCTTTTACAAGGGAACAGTGGTTTCTCATTTGAAGTATATGAAGTAATAGTATCAAAATGCACACTGCATGTTCTGTGATTTCTTTTCTAATGGCTGGAAGCTTAGTCTAGACATTTTCAAATAATTTTCACTTCACAAAGTTTTTAGTGGCCAATATATGCACACATGCATATGTATATGTGTATGTGAAATAATCTGATTGCTTTCTTGGCTTTTTGCAGGGTTTTGGGTTTTTTTATAGAATGTATGGAATGTAAAGAAATCAAGGTAAAGAAATCAAAATTTGCACACAGAGCACTCTGGTACTATCAGTTTTCTGTGGCTGTTATTTCTGAATGCTTTACCTTATGATAAGTCATGGTCCATTGTCACATGCATCTCTGACAGTATTACTCTTGGGAAGAATGGAAGAACCAGGGGATAGGAAAAAATCTGTAATTTGTCTGTCTAAATTTAATTCTGTAAGTATATACTTAAAGATGCAGATCGTTATGTTACCTTTAGATAGCAGGCAAGCTTTTATGTGTTCCATTCTTGCTACAACATCCACTGGACAGTTTCTTGCAATGTCCTTTAAAAATATGAAATTTTTAGTAGAGGTCACATGTTTAACTTGCAGGCAAATATCTCTAAATTTAGTATGAGTCTTATTCCTATGAAGCGATACTATTTCTTTCAAAACAATGAATTCTAGACAAAAATTGGTGGCTGATGAATACAGTAAAAATTATGAATGCACTGAAAACTTTTTCATAATCTGTATAAAGTTTCTGGAAAGAAGCAGCTGAACAAATTGTATCTTCTCATCTATGAAATTAATATTTTTGGATTGTAATGAGAATTGCTTTCTGTTTCTCAGCCTATTCATCTCAGATTAAAAAATAATAATAAAAGACAGAAAACAAATCCTGTTCATTTTGGTTACACTCTCATACTATTAGAGCACAATATTTTGCGACAGAGGAACAATTTTCAGGAATTGGGCTTTTAGTACCAAATGTATTTCAAAGTAATAGATGGTAGTACTCAATGAACTATTGATACCCATCTGTCCTCCTATAAAGATGATCTTTAGAACTCTCAGGGCCAATGTTGCACAACAATGTGTGTGGATATTGCTCTTACAGCTTCATAATGTGTTAGTGCTGGTACATCACTGTTGTAAGATGCTCTGTAATTAAGACTGTTGGGTCTTTTTATTGGCATGAAAAGTTTAAATCTCAGTAAAAGATATTTCAGAAAATATGCAGTTATTCAAAGTGAAGCAGTAATAATGGTGTCCTATCGTAAAAAAGATTTCTGCAGTGTCTTGGCAGGGCAACCTGGGAGCTCGGGGAACCTCGAGGGGACTGTATACTGCACATAAAGAAAAATAAACTCTGAGAGCTGGAAATAAGGTACAATTTATCTATTAACTTATAACTCATAGAATTTTTTGCAATGGTATCCTTTTATAGTTAATGCTATTTGGGGTGGTTTGGTTTGGTTTGGGTTTTTCTTAAAGTTTAAATTTTTCTTCAATTAAAGAAGTTTGAGAAATATTATCTTCATACATTCCAGGGTTTGAGAATACGTTAGCCTTTTCACTCTGAACATCCAATGAACACATTTCAGAATGATATTTGTATAAGGAAATTTTGTATGTTACATTTCTTAAGCATAAAACTTGTGTTTCTTCTGAAGCCAAGTATAGGAGCTTGTTTTTACAGAATAAGCATTGAGATTTTTGTCTCTGCTAGACAGTAATTGCAGGGATAACACAAATGTTAATACATTGTTACTTAATATCCTTCTTCTATCGATTAGCTCTTAATGTCCTTGTCATATGTATAAGAATTGTGTCTACGTACTGAACGTTTATGCTTAATTGCTTGTTTCCTTTACCTTTCCCATTTTATCTTCTTTAATGTTAACTTCTTTTATTTTTTTTTTCCTGCTTTTTCTACAAAATCCTCTCTACATTATCACTTTCTAGAAGCTTTTCTGGAATCAGATGATTGTTAAATGCTGTGAGAGTGAAGCTGTTTCAACAGAATTTTGTCTGTAAATCTCAAAGAATGTAATGTTGGAATGAATTTAAGGTTTAATTTCAGTGCACTGAAAACAGCAAGAAGTGAAAGTGTATTTGCAGCCATTTTCTGCTTCGCATAACTTGACATTGTTTGTTGGTTCAGTCCTGCTGTTTTAGAGGGTCCAGTTGGATTCAAAATCATAGTTATTTATAATTCATTGCTAACAAACTCATTTATGATATTGCTAACATTAATTTTTCAGTGCAAAGAAGGATTTGTTTTCTGAAAGGTGTTCTTTATATAATACTGAAGTTCCTCTGTTGCTCAGTCAGCACAGTGTGGAAGTCGATGGCTAGCTAGCTCCCCAGGACTCCAGCTGGTTTGCTCCAAAGGGGAACTCCAGTGTAAACAAACACTGTGTCAACACTTTATAGACCCACACCCATGACCAAAAGGTGGGGTGAGTAAAGTCATGGTGCAAACTTGCTGGCACACACCTGCATTCTCTGGATCTGTGCAGCCATCATGTTTGACCTGTGGCTTCAAATCATGGCATAACAATCAAGCTGAATGCTCAAGTAAATTAGATTATTCACTCAATTTGACAAGATATATATATATATGTATATATATATATACACACACATATATAAGTTATGATAACATTAGCTTTCAATATGTTGTTAATAAAGAAAATGTTAGGGTCCTGAGCATGTTTATGCCCACAGCAGCCTCCCCAGGGTCCTCCTCTCAGCCTGTGGTCCTGAGCCCATGTCAGTTTCCCTGGGGTCCTCAGGCCTGCCACATGGCACCATACAGTGTTTGCAGATCCACCACCACCAGGCTTTGCCAACCATGGGGCCTGCTGAGATGGGCATTTCCTGGGCCCATCCCTGTTCCCACAGCCCAGCTGTTCTGGGGCTGTTCCTGATCCTGGTTCTCCTCCTGGGCCTGAGCCTGCACTCTGCCCATGAGCTGACCTCATGGCCTGAGTCCTGTAGGCTGCCTAGTCAGGGAGCAGCCTGGTTGTCGCCATATGCTGGCAGAATGAGTCTGGGTGTATGGGTAAATGTCCTGGGTTTAGCAGTAGCAGTCATTTTTTCTTCTTCATAGTAGCTGTGTTTTGACTTTCGGTAGGGAACAAGACTGATAACAGGAATGTTTTTAGTTACTGCTCGAATGTTTTGTTCTGACCAAGGACTTTGTGAGTCTCATGCTCTGCCAGGGAGGAGGGAAGGCCAGGAGGAAGCAGGGACAGGACACCTGACCCAAACTGACAAAAGAGGTTTTCCATGCCATAGCACATCGTGCCCAGGATGTAACTGAGAGTTCACTTCACTTCCCGGTGAAAACAAGAATCATGTATTAGTCTCAAAAAGGGACATTTACTTGTGTTATTAGTGTTCTTTTTAACCATTTTTATCGCATGATACATGTTTATTCAAAGATATTTTTTTTTCCTTTTCTTTACCGTTATATTCTGTCTGGCTTAAAGCTAAATCTGCCAAAAGCAACAAGTATTACAGATCTACATATTTTCTTTTTGTGTTACAGCTCTAAAGCCAGTGTCTTGAGGAACAGAATTAATCATGCAGGCAATCAACTGATTAAAGAAGTGCAATTTCTTTGGACTATCAGTGTACCTTATTTTTCTCATTATACCTGGTTTAAGGTATATTATGCTACAAGATTTAGGAACTGAACTGTCATGGTTTAAACACAGCCACACAGCTCAATCACTCACTCAACCCTCCCCCCCCCCCCCCCCCCCCCCCCCCCCCCCCCCCCCCCCCCCCCCCGGGCGGGGGGGGGGGGGGGGGGCTGCGTGGCCCCCAGCACCCAGCACAGCACCGCACCCCGCACCCACCCCGGGGCCTCCAACCGTGTGGGGGGGGNCCAGTTACCTCCCAGGCATGACATGCTATGGTATGGAATACCTCCTTGGTCAGTTTGGGTCCTGTCCCTCCTTCCTCCTGGCCCCCCCTCCTCCCCGGCAGAGCATGAGGCTCACAAAGTCCTTGGTCAGGGCAAACATCGCTTAGCAACAACCAAAAACATCGGCCTTATCAGCCTTGTTCCCGGGTTAAGTCAAAACACCAGCTACTAAGGAGAAGGAAAACTGACTGCAACTGCTGAACCCAGGACATGGACCTGGAAATAATTTGGACTCTATGGAAACTTATTTACTGTTGTGTAAGTACAGCTGGCACTCAGTCTGTACAGTTGGTACACCACTGCCGTACCATTTAGGGTAAGAAAAATTCAGCAGCAGAAGAAAGAGTCTATCCAAATATGTTTTCCCTGTAGTTTATATTCTAGCAGTATAACAGAGAAGTTGAAAATGCTTCTAATGTTAGGTCAGATGTAATAACTGCTGCCCTCGCTAACCTTTTGAATTAAGGTAGTACAGCTACTGAAGAAGTTGTTATATCAAGAAAAATGATGGGGTGACAATTTTAATTAAAGGAATGTGAGTTAATTTCATGAAGGTTTTGTAAAATTATTGAAAACTTGTTTTAATGTAACCAATACTGCTTCTTGATGAAAACAAATTACAGAACACATCATCTTGGCAGGAAATACTAAAAAGGGACAGAGTTAGAATGTTCTTCATAGATGTTCTCTTCAAAGTATCAGCTGTTTTTTCAAAATCTCGGTCATGGGCATAAGTCCTGTCATTTCAAACAAATGAACAAAGAAAAAGTACTTTTAGTCACAAATATCCAAATATTCTCTGTATAAGAATGTTAAACAGGTAAAGGAAAAAAAAAAAGCTAAAACTCCCTATTTGTTTCTTAATTTCAGGGCAGTTCAAATCATACATTTTTCTTGCATCAAGATATGGACATGTTATATCTTTATTGATTCAGATAACTATTATTTTTTATTTATTTTTACTGTCACCAGAGGGCAAATGTAGATGCTACTTTACTCGTATATTCCTACTCTATATTTAATACATTCTTTCTGTCCTGGTCAGGTCAGGTAGCAGTGAGACAAGTAACAATTGTAACTTGAATTAGAAAATAATATATTAAGTTAACTTGTCAAAGCTCAGTCTAAGAAACCAGTGACAAAATCATCTTAGCAATAAAAACGGTTATATTTTATGGAACTGCTGTAGCAGTATAGTATGTAACTTGCAGTTATCAGATACTACGTTCTAACAATTTATTATTATATTATCCCTTCACAGACTGAAGGTGTCAGGTACAGCATGTCTTGTTCTGAGCCTCTGTCATTTTTAATTTATGCTGATTGGTTTATTTACCCTATTAAAAAGTATTGCACATTTGAGTTGGTTATAATTAAGATGCATGCATTCTTAATGTAGTTACACAACTACAACTGTTCCAGAAATCAATATGACCTCTTAAATAAAGAATGCGGGCTATTTGCTGTGGAAATGCGTATTACTGTGAGTGTGCATGTGCTCAGCTTAGATGAGCTCCTCAAAATATTATGTATGCACCTATAATTCTATCAGAAATCTTTCTCTTGTAGATAATTGCATCTATTGAGAATCTGTTGGTTTGCCATTGCAGAAGTTTATTTGCTTCTTGAGTGTTGTGGTTTAAATACAGCCACACAGCTCAATCACTCACTCAACCCTCCCCCCCTTTCTTGCCCTTCCATCCTTCCTCCCCGCTCCCGGAGGGATAGGGGAAGGAGAACCGAAGGGATGCAACTCCCACGGGTTAAGATAACAACAATCCAGTAATTAAGGTATAACACAAATCACTATTGCTATCACCAATAATAGTAACGATAAGGAAACAAGGGAAGAAGGTACAATACCACCCGCCGAAAACAAGCCCAACCGGGAAGTTCCCCCTCCTTCCGGGTAACTCCCAGTTACCNTTAAGGTATAACACAAATCACTATTTCTATCACCAATAATAGTAACGATAAGGAAACAAGGGAAGAAGGTACGATACCACCCGCCGAAAACGAGTCCGACCGGGAAGTTCCCTCTCCTTCCGGGTAACTCCCAGTTACCTCCCGGGCATGACATGCTATGTAATGGAATACCTCCTTGGTCAGTTTGGGTCCTGTCCCTCCTTCCTCCTGGTCCCCCCTCCTCCCCGGCAGAGCATGAGGCTCACAAAGTCCTTGGTCAGGGCAAACATCGCTTAGCAACAACCAAAAACATCGGCCTTATCAGCCTTGTTCCCGGGTTAAGTCAAAACACCAGCTACTAAGGAGAAGGAAAACTGACTGCAACTGCTGAACCCAGGACATTGAGCTAACAATTACCTGAATTCAGCAACAACAGGAATAGGGGTATCATTGCAGTGGACCATGCATTGAGTAGGAAATAATTTCTTTCTCTAGTGAAATTTTGTTACCTACAATTATTGCTGAATGTCTTTCAGATAGGTGTGCTATTGTTCATAGGCAACTCCTCTGAGACTGCAAAGACAAAAATGGACCTAACTGTAAGTAATTTGCCACATTTCATCTTTCAAGTCACTTGCATAAGTATTCATGGAAGTGCTCAGTAACAATGAATTAAATGTCAGTATAGCAATTTATTGAAAAAATTAACTCTTCATAGCATTGCATTTTTTCTGACTGAGTAACTTCGTGGTCTTTTTCTGGCCTTTATTGAAGATAAAATATCTAATGCTAAATGTACAAGTCTTTGGTTTTGCTAAAACATGAGGGTTAAAAAGTAACATTTTCTTAAGGAGAAAGATCAGTAGATCATTAAAGATGATCTGTTCACATTTAGAAGTGTGATCTTTTTAACTGCTTATTGGGAATACAGCTCTTTTTTATTTTCTATTTAGAAATAAATTATGTAAATATTGAAGAGCTTAACTCTTCTGAATTACCAGCTTTCAATGTGCTGAACGGAGTTACAGTTTGCCCCCGTTTTATATGAAGTTATTACTGTGTTTATGACATTGAAAATGGGTTAGTTCACTAAATGCATCGTTACAATTCAGTGTAACATTCTATTTTCAGAGTTATACAAAGAAAAAAGAATGACAGGAAGGTTATAAGCAGGCACAATTACTGGCAGCCTTTTTTTTACAAATGAACAAGTTACAGCTTTGGAAGAGTGCTGTTTGTGCCAGAAAAAAATTTTGATAACTGAGCCTGTCAGGAACACCCTGAAGGTCAGCATATCTGTGGATGAGACCTACTGTAGAGCACACAATTTACTGCGTGAATCAGCAACATTTCTCAAAGAGTACATCATTCATCATGGTTATAACAACTGAGAGGCAAAAATGTGATTAATGTCTTTCTGCTGTTTTGGAGATTTGGAAAGCATACATCAATTTCTTTGTTCATCAGATAACTCATTTCTGAAATACATATAAAGCCAAAAAAACCCCAAGCATTTGAGTGTAACTTTAAAATTGCATGCCAGTTTGGTGTGCATTTTTTGTTTATTGTTTCATAATGCAGTGTGAGTGCTCTATTTCTGATGTGGTCATTGATTATATAGAAACAGAGTAGATTGTATTATATAAACTATGGAAATCCAGATGGTACTGGTGAGCAAGTGTAGGGTTTGCAAGGTACACAGTTAAACTTGCCTCAGCCAGTTCTTGACAGTGACATACATAAAATAAACGTGGTGTTAGTAGGTGCATGGAAGACAGAGTGAGCTAGGGCTGGGAGAAGCACATTGTGAATGAATGTTAGTGATAAAAGAAAATATCATTATGAATAACCATTTTAATGCTATCTGCATTCCTTGGGAAAGTTGACATTCCAATGTCTTCTGATTCTGTAATGGTTGCATGACATTTGCTTTTCAGAAGCAAGTCTCCTTTATTATCAGTGTTGAATTTTTCCTCTTTTTGTGTCCCTTTCACATGCCCATCAGGCAAGATGGCTTGCCAGAGGAGTGGTATGAATAACTAACAAACACCTAGAGTATGCCTTAAACCCTTGGGTTTACTCCCCACATGCCCTTCCCCAGCCCTTTCCCTCCCACCCACCACCTTTAACATCTGGGCTGTTTGCAGCTGTTTGTCTTGTTTTACTGATACCCAAATGCTGTGTCCTCCACAATCAGCTATTATATGTGGTGGTATATGTGGTTAAGAGAGGCAAAGATAACTTGTCTCTTAAGGGTCATACTGAAAGAAGATGTTTACATTTGATGGATTGTATATTCTGTTTTGCTGTACTGCGAGGGATTGGATGCCTGCAAACTGCTGATGCATCCAGGACAGAAGGAATCATACATGGGATGAGGAGCTGCGGGTCTGCATGAGTGACAGCAAGCTGACAGTGTGAGTCTAGGATGCTCTCTACCCCCCTAGACACACAAATGACACCCAGCATGAAGAATAGAAAGATACACATTAAAAAGGATTTGCAGAGAGAGACTTCTGAGATCTGCAGCAACAAATCATCAGAACAGATCATCAGAATTTATGTGGTGGAAAGCAAGGATCAAACAGGCAGAAGTGATCGCAATACCCTTTTGCACTGTTATTACCAGCAGACATGAGAAGTTCTAAAAAGCACAGTGCTGTTTTAAACCTGAATTAAACTTGGCTTTAGAATGTAGAGTCTTGGTGGTCTGGGTTTTGTTGTTGTTGTTTTGGTGTGTTCGTAGAATGGAAAAAACTATTGGCAGGGTCACCTGAAGTTCTGGTCAACTTGCACGCCTTCTCAAGTTAAATGGGGGCAATCCTGATCTTAGGTTTAAAAACTTGTTTGTTTTAACAAACTGTAGCAAGAAAAGAGGTTTTACCTGGAGGAAGAAAACCTAATTAGTTTTTGATCTGTTCACTGAATGTATACACTTAACTTTTGTGGGTAAATTACAGACTATCTCCAGACAGCATCTGCAAACAAAGCAGTAACAGTGTTCTTTGTTAGTTGTGTATTCTCTGCTTCAGTAAGATCAGTTTCTAGATTACCAAAATTTTTATTTCCTTCTTTCCTGACATGCACTGTGTAACTTTGTAGCCTTCACATTCTGGGCATGGGAAGGGTTTATTTTATTTCTAAGAATTTGTTGCAATTTTTTATTAGTACCCATAAAGAAGTTTTTATTAGTTGTACATAACAAGCACTAAAGTTTGCAATTTATATTGAAAATATCATCGAGAAATCTAGGAATTTGATCAAAATACAATTTTCTAATTGGGCTGCAGGGGAGATTAAAGTGAGATTTGCATTAGAGCTGACAATTTGGCAATCAGATTTGATATAACAGAAAACATGACCTGAATCCATCACAGGGAATTAAGAAGCTATAAATGATTCACTTATGTCCTTCATCTTTTTAATCTAATGGCTAATCAAAATTTGTATTATGAACAGGCATGTCCTTATGTCTCTAAATATGTTAAGAGAAGCAGAAATGACACGAACTTACCACATGTACTATTTGTTTAATAAAAGTCTTACATAAGAGAAGTAAATTGTTTCAGTATTAAGTATGGACAACTGTAATCTTGATTTTGAAACATTTGCATTGGTTATGTGGCTTATTTAGATACTTACCTGTAGAACCTGCATGATCAGAAGTAGTTTTGAATGGACCTTCAATTCAATTCTTATTTTTTTCTGTCATGTTACAATGATTTTCTCCATTTTCTGACTTTAAGTCAAAGTCTGTGTGCTAATTCAGCCTATTTTCTGCTCACAAGGGACTGTAGAGTTATCTCGAAGCTAACCATACCTCGGGTCTAAGCTATCCATCTTAACTTTATGTGCTGAGCAGCCCTCCACAAACAAAATAGCAGAAGCTAAAATGCACACAGTCAAATATGGCATAAATCTAAATCATTTCAATTAGACTATTTGTTTCTTAAATAAAACTGAAAATAATTAAGAAGAAAATTGTGTCTAAACAGAAACAGTATTCATTTTGTACAGTATGTATTTCAGAGTGGTGTTCAGTGTTTCACATCAAGCCTAATATCTTCTTATAAGGCAGTTATGAAAATGTGTACGCTTTTAAGTGTCAATGGATTGTGGGACAGCTGTTTAAGAACTTAAAATCTATTAAAAACTCAAATATTACTCATGTGAATAATAAACCAAATGACAATTCCATAAATACATCAATATAGGCAATAAACAGTGACTCTTTGCCTCATTTACCTTTCATGTTGTACAAAATTTGTTATAGTTCATACAATTCAGTTAATTTTTTTCTAATATTAAGTATAAAACTTTGTATTACACCATCTATCCTATTACTCCAAAGGTTTACAAATCTAACTAGTGGCTGGTGTCTGATACTTCATGCATAGGGGGTTTTTAAGAGGGAAAAAAACAAAACAGCTACTGTTTTCAACCTTTTTCTGATTAATATGGACGCATGGCAAATACATGGTAAAAAATACCACATTCAGTAATTTGAGGTTTTCTGGGGTTTTTTTGTTAGCGTTTAAATGAGTGGATTAACATTGAGTCATTTTTCATTCCTGTAAAAGTTCACATTGCAAAAATGGGTATCAGTATTTTACAGGTGTACTTTTTACATCTCTGACTACAGGACAAGTTTTTGATTTTCTGTTAGTTTTGTAGCATACTTGCAAAGATTAAGGGCATAGTACAAAAGAATAGGTAATATAAATGTCAGTATTCTCAGAGGAAAAACAAACAAAACCCTATGTAAAAGTAGATACGATTGAAATTTTTTAGCCGGTATGTAGCACACCAGCTGTTCTACAGGCTGGAAATTAAATGTGCCTATATTGTAAAATCATAGAATAGTTAGGGTTGGAAAGCACCTTAAGATCATCTAGTTCCAACCCCCGTGCTATAAGCAGGGGCACCTCACACTAAATCATGTCACCCAAGGCTTTATCCAGCCTGGCCTTGAACACTGCCAGGGATGAAGCACTCACAACCTGGGCTGCAAGCACACACTGTAGTCGGCTCATGTTCATGTTCTCATCGACCACCACCCCCAAGTCCTTCTCCGCAGGGCTGCTCTGAATCTCCTCTCTGCCCAACCTGTAGCTGTGCCTGGGATTGCTCCGACCCAGGTGTAGGACCTTGCACTTGGCATGCTTAAACTTCATGAGGTTGGCATCAGGCCACCTCACAAGCGTGTCCAGGTCCCTCTGGATGGCATTCCTTCCCTCCAGTGTATCCACTGAACCACACAGCTTGGTGTCATCGGCAAACTTGCTGAGGGCGCACTCAATCCCACTGTCCATGTCAGCAACAAAGATGTTGAACAAGACTGGTCCCAACACCGATCCCTGAGGGATACCACTTGTCACTGGCCTCCAGCCGAACACTGAGCCATTGACCACAACTCTTTGCATGCGGCCATCCAACCAGTCCTTTATCCACCAAGTGCTCCATCTATCAAATTGATGTCCCTCCAATTTAGAGACAAGGATGTTGTGTGGGACAGTGTCGAACGCTTTGCACAAGTTCAGGTAGATGACGTCAACTGCTCTACCCCTGTCCATCAGTTCCATAGCCCCATCGTAGAAGGCCACCAAATTGGTCAGGCAGGATTTCCCCTTAGTGAAGCCATGCTGGCTGTCACCAAGCACCTCGTTGGTTTTCATTTGCCCCAGCATGCCTTCCAGGAGAATCTGCTCCATGATTTTGGCAGGCACAGAGGTGAGACTGACTGGTCTGTAATTCCCAGGTCATCCATTTTCCTCTTCTTGAAAATGGGGGTTATATTTCCCCTTTTCCAGTCTTCGGGAACTTCACCTGACTGCCATGATCTCTCAAATATGATGGCCAGTGGCTTAGCAACTTCACTCGCCAGCTCCTTCAGGACCTGCAAATGGATTTCATCAGGTCCCATGGATTTGTGTACGTTCAGGTTTTTAAGATGGGCAAATCTTTATCACCCTGAAATGTGGCGGGGGGGGGAGGGGTGTTTCTGTTGATTAAGTGAAAGGCATCATCAGTTGCAGCACACCATGTAGTGATACTGCTATCAGATAAAAGCAGGGAGAAGTTTCCAGCCCAGAGGGGCGAACAACCAGAAGGGATTGTGCAGCACTGTGTGTAATTCAGTGATACTTCTTTTATTTTGTTTTTAATAAATCAAAACTTAGGCTGAGTCAGGGGAAACAAAAAGAAGAACTGTCCAATGATGTGAAGTAATCAAGCAGTCAAAAATTATCTGAAAAGTCCCTTTTGAAGAAATACTTGAAATGAGAACTTGGTCTCATGTTTGGACATGACATTTCAGGCTCAGGGAGTTTTAGCTCAGACTTTTCTGAATAAGACAGAGATTCTTTTTGTTTTTCAGGCTGTCTTCAGTTCCTGGGGGAAGGACCACCTTGGAATGGTCAGATGATGGTAAGTGCACAGTTCTCAGGCAAAGAAAGAGCATGAAAATGTTCTGGTAAATAGTAATAGCAAAACTTTAATACACTACTTTTTGGTATATTAAACTTTTAGGAACAGGATGCCCCTGTTTACAAATCAAACCAACTCTAGGAGGTGATGCCTGGATGTAGATATTACAACCACGCAGAGTCTTTATGTAATCTGTGAGCTCCCAGTCAAATATAAATATCATAGTGTCACATCTCTTTATAGAACTGAATTATATATTAGAAGTTATTCTTTAACAGTTTTATTGCTTCTTTAGGGATATTTGTTATTGATTCAGTGCAGATACCATGTTGCAAAAAAAAAAAAAAAAAAAAAAAAATTTTTTTTTTCTTTTTTTATAATTTTCAATTTTTTTTTTTTTTTTTTGAGATCT
>NDXB01017779.1:31112-41411 GCA_002631895.1 Agapornis roseicollis
AAAGGAAAAGTATATTTGGCACTGACTGAAGCCTGTAGAATGACTTTTAATACATTTCTCTTACTATTTTGTCTGAAAAATCATTCTTAATTTGCTTTTCAGAATCTTGTAAATATTTAGAATGACAGAAAAAAAAATGCCAAGCCCCTTGAAAATACAAATACCAAACAAAAATGCACATCTAAGCTTCTTAAAGAAAATACAGATGTTATTCTGTAGAAATGACCAGAACTAATTTTTTGCTATTTATCTTGCTCTGTTAATCCTGGGTTTGCAAATATCAGAAATATTTTTATATATATTTATAGAAACATAAAATGGTAGATAAATGCAAATAGAAATGCTATCATCTTAAAATTAATTTTTTAAATTGTTTCAGCTTCATTAAACTGTCTTTTCTCATTTATACTAAGAACTGAGAGGTTTTGCTCTACCTTTTGCCATTAAAGGAGGAAGTTTCACAGCCTACTTTAAATTACGCAGCAGTTGCTGTTCTCGTTTTTACATCTTATTAAAACAATTCTATAAAACGTCCACAGTAAAGTTACAATTCTACCACGCAGCCAGCCCTCTTTTAATTTCTATACTTTTACAAAGCTTCTTACTTCCATCGCCTGCACAGTTATATATTGGTCTGTGCTTGAAGCACTGCCTAGAGTTTAAATTGCCTAGTGTTTCCTGCTACATGTTTGTGTCAAATGTCTATAACTTTTTCATATATTTACAGTTCATGCTGAATTTGCTGTGCAAGTTTCTTCTACTTTTGCAGTAAGTGTCTGATAAAAGATATAATTCTTTTGAAGGAAGAGTTTAGGGGAAATCCTGGGAAGGAGCCTGAAATCTGACAAAAGGAATTGGACTGTAAAGGAATTCTTGTTATTTCGGTTTTTGAGAGGTTTTTTCCTTTCCCAAGGGGAATAAACTATATGCTAGGCCAAGCTGTTAGCTTCTGGAAAGTCTCACCCTTAGCTAACCTGGTTATAATTTTTGCCTATGAATTCTGTAGAAATTCCAACAGATGGGACAAATATGATGACATGATGATGGCTAAACAAGTTGGGACAGGAAGATCCATTGTAGTCTCAGAAAAGCTGGTTTGGAAAACCCTGGGAGAAGAAAGCAGAAGTGGCAAAAGCAGTAAAAGCCCAGTGGTAGATGCAACACGAGGGCAAGGCAAGTGTGAGAACATGGACCTGGGAAGGAGCAAGAGAGGGGGAACAGCGTGCTTCTATGACAAACCTGAATGGAGCTCGTATCTGAGCTTCCAGCTACAGCTGTATCACTGTATGTTTAGTGAAAGGGATACAGTTACAGTGGGGTGAGGTTTTAATTTCTGTAAATAATTTTATCAAGTATTTAAATTGAAAAACAAAAGAAATTCATAAAAATAGATATTCTGAATTCTACACATTTTTACTTGGTTGGGTGTTTAGTAACATCAGTTAGAAAGAAGAAAAAAAAAAAAAAAACTGCATCCCCAAATAGCTATTTGATTCTTTATAATACAAATCAAACTTGTAAATTATTCAAATAATTTAAAGAATGCATGGCTTTCATATGAATGTTGATATAAGTTCTCCTTTCTCTCTCTCTTGATCTCCAAGGATAATTCAATATAAATCTAAGTTTAAAAGTTATAAATACGATGAATCTTAAACAGGAAAGCAACTAGGTTCTATGGGAAGGTGTGTAAAGAAAGAAAGAAATCTGTCTATCAGCTTGCTAACACATGCTTGCAGTGTACTAAGTGTACTGCACTAAGACATTTCTGGGAGCATTTAATTGCAGAACCAGTCTTTTCAGTTGGTACATTTGGATCATTACCTCCCAGTACTGGTCACTTCTATTTATGTGGGGAATAGTTAGGTCATCTGATTTGCAGTCACAATTTATTTCTGAACTGGAACCTGAAAAGCTAATGGTGCATACAACTAAATAGCATGTCAATGACGAAATGAATTTAACTGGTAATTAAGACGCTGACATTTGTGAGTAACAACTCGTTTTCTAGAAGTACTCTGAAACCATTTCTGGAAGGGGGAAGCTCAACAGTATTTTCTCTCTAGCTCGCTTACCAGAACAGATCAAAGTTTTACAGTTCTTAAGTGGAATCAGTTTATGGCGTCACTGAGTCTTCCTCCAGAAGTTAGCTGTCAAATCTTAAAGCATATATCCCTTGGACAGAAAGGCTATTGATTATTAATTCTGGTTTGAGAAATAGCTGGCTAATTTATTTTATAAATTTATTTTCAGTTGGTTTATTTTACCTACTCTATTCAATGCTGAATAGACATTCCTCAAGATCTATTGTTGGATTTTTGTTCTTCTGTTATAATTTGCAAGATACATAAATTCCCAAAAGACTTCTAGTGGAGTTTTTTATAAATATCATACTCCGAGTATTTTCATGTGGCTGTCAAGGCCGCAAGTCTTTTTCTTAAGTTGAACTGTCTTTCAAGTTTTTAAGTTGAACTGTCTGTTAAGACACCTTAATATACTCATGTTGGTAAGCATGTAAAATTACAGAAAATGTATTTCTCTGCTGCTACTTCCTATTGATAGTATCAAAAATTTAGTCCATTTGTAAGTCTGTTTCCCACTTTACTGAGCACAAATACTGGTTCTACGAATCTATTTATCAGTTTACTGTTAGCTCAGCTCCCTTTTATAAAGCAACTGTCATTTCTATCACAAGAACTGCTTCTTCAAATCAGCTTTATTTTTCAATCTGCTAGTGGTGTAGAATGCCAAGTGAGAACCTTTCCATTTTCATCTTTTTCCCCTTCTCTTGACAAAACTTAAAATATTTTGCCCGTCATATATTTTATTTATCTAGGTGTCTATATAGTACGCATCCTGTGACAAATGCACCTATCATCTATTCAAATGATAGCAGCCCTGAGGCTAGTGGTACTTTGCAGTTTGACAAGGAGGTGCATAAAAGTGTCTCTTCTATCACCACAAAGTCCATGAATACTCTTCTTTTTCAGTACAGAATATTTGCTTGAATGCTATTTCCAAAAAACTACTGAAAAACAGCAGTATTTTTGGAATTTGACAACAGAGAATTTGCTTTTTACTGTCAGTGAAAATATTTTTTTTCTTCATCCATAAAACGTGGGAAACTGAGGAACAGAGATGTTATCTGTCTTCGAAGTCAGGTTCTGTCAGTTTGGAATGCTGTTCTGCTCTTGATTTTCACCCTCTACTGACCTGACCAGACTAACTGCAGAAGAATTATATCCTTGAGACCAAAGGTTGGCAATTTTAGTTCTGAAAGTGAAAGTCTATTGGATGTATTTTGCTTTTGGCTTTTACCTTGAAGAAAAATCTTGACTTCCTTTAAATTATAATGTGATACTAATCCTTTTTTATTTACAGTACTTGGTGTTTTATTTTTATAAGCACATTTAAGAATATATACATATCTAAGCAGGAGTCAGATATTTTAAAGGTAGAAAAGGGAATTACAAGGAATAGAAAGGCATTGACTCTTTTATCTTTGATAATATTGCCTTTTATACTTCATGCAGTTAGCTTTTATTCTCTGGTTCAATATGATGCGTAATAATGCAATTACCTAGCAGTGTAGGATGCAGTACTTGAAAGTACAGGGTTACAAAAATGGGTCCATTCAGTGATAAGATTAAACTGATTTAAAAAAAAAAATAAAAAAAATCTGTGTTTTAATATCCTGTAAGAGCAATTAAAATCTGTATTAACATTAGCCCTGGCAGAAAGTTTCAGAATTATTTCTCGTCCACATTAATGAGCCTTTATTATAGAAACCCTGAGGTATTTTATATCTCACATGGAAGAATATAATTAGACACAAATTGATAGGTCTGTGCCTGGTACAAAATTAGAATTTCTAACAGATGATTTTGAACCTGTTGTCTGCCCAGTTTTACCCCTAGCAAATTCATCTGCAAACACTGTAACTAATCCCCTAAAATAATGTGTAGCCAATCTGCAGGACATTCCCATTTCCTGATGCACAAACCCTTGCAGAGTCATCCAGGTGCAATTCTTTTACAGCTTTACTAAACACTATTGAACACCTAATGGCCTTGACAAAATGACGTGCATTAGAGTTGTGAGTGCTAACGTACTTCATCTTAGTGATGATGCTGTGTATCAAAGCAAGATTTTCAGTAATGAAGAACCATAAACTTTATTTGGTTTAGTATGTTTTCCTACCTCCCCTCTTCGCTCAGTTCCTATAACCCTCCATATTCTTTTTTAATTGTGTAGAATTTATCATACATCAGTTAAATCATTTTGTGCTTATTATGGTGCAATATTGAAGTCAGCTTCCTTCCTGAGAATAAAAATAGTAAAAGACAATAATGCATTGTCTTACATATATCTGAGTTATAGGTGGAAGTAGAATCATGAATCTGCTAAAATAAAATTCTTGAAGTGTCTGGAAAATACAGGTTGCCATTAGCTAAAAAGACTAACAGTATTCATAGGACATTATTTTGGGAGCTATATGGTCTAACTAACAGGAAACACTCAATGCTGGTAGATAAAAATTCAACCTCTTCCTGAAACAGTAGTTCATGGGAAAAATTATTCATACCTGTCTTGAAAACATAGCCCAAAACTGATAATGTTTCATGCCTCATTAGCTTTTGGGATAGTCTGAGAATTGAAGAATGAGTATAAATATAATGATATGTAAAAAAATATGGCAGTTATTTAATTCTCTTTCTAAACTGTCACAATCGTGATCCAGATGTGCAGATTATGTTAAATATTTGAATGCTTTCCCTGCTCTACAAGGTAATATGAGTATTTGGATCAGAATGTCAAATTCTTAGGCCTATAAGGTATAGGATCAGTAGTTCAACAAAAATCACCTTAAAGCTCTGCCTCCAGAAACAGTTTTCTTATAAAATTCCATTCAGTTGAACTCTCTCTAACATACTTTTGAGGTCTCTTACTTGTTTATTGTCTCCTTGAGAGCACTGTTAGAAAAAAATGCTGTTTTGAACTCCTATAATGAACTTGAAATCATAGCAAAGGCTCCAAAAAGGAAACAGAAGTAACTGTAGCCAGCATGCACTTTGGAGTGCATTTCTCTGCAGGCTTTGAGAAGGGTGAGAGAGAAGTAATGCTGGCTGTCTGCTACAAATGTTAGTTTTAGACTGAAGTATATAAAAAATCATTTGATAAGCTACCTTTTCTTTCAGTCATGCACTGTATATAGGTAGGCAGTTAGAAAAAGACAGGGAGAGGATAGCATATTACATCTGTTGGACAGATAGGCAAATTAACAATGATATTTCTGCGTATGCTACAGTACTACTACATGCTGAATGAACAGATAGTGCAGTAATTTCTGCTGACTTTTTAGACGTGCTTTTCATTGAAGATAGCTCTGTGAAATGTTCATGGGGTTTGTCTAAATACAAAAGCTTTTCCTCATCTTACAGAGTCATAAACTTTCCTCCTTTTACAAATATGTAAAAAATGCTGAAAATAATTCATTGTGATACCAGGTGGTGACAGCACTGGTGGATAAGGGAAGGGCAACTGATCTCATCTGCCTGGCCTTGTGCAAAGCATTTGGCACTGTCCCACATGCCATCCCTGTTTCCAAAGTGGAAAGACAGGTGTCTGGTGGAATGGACCACTTCATGGATAAGGAATTGGCAGAATGGTCATGCTCAAAGAATTGCAGTCATGGGCTTAATTTCCAAGTAGGCAACAGTGGAAAGGGTCATTCCTCAGGGGTTGGTGTTGGAACAGCACATAAACCTGTTTTCAGACTTACTTCTTTCTATTTGATCTGAATAAAGCAGATCATACTCAACAATAATTGCTGAAGCTAAGGTTTCCAAACAGCTAGAATGACAATTCACATTTAAATAATTAAATACTTATTTTTCTGTTTCTTTTTACCATAATTTATTTTTATCTTAATAGTATGGAAAATTCTAAGTAAATGAGACTGCAAGTTCTGAAATGTAAGTGTATAGTTTTGAGAGCATATAAGTGTAACATTAGATTAATTTACATATTTTTAACTTTATAATGTAGGGGAGCAGCAGGATAAAATTGGTCATTTGTCATTAAGCCTTCAATCTGAAACATAAACTCTTTTTTCCCTTACCCAAAAATGGAGGGGGATTTAGCATCCTGATACAAGTTCTGGGACCTAATTCCAGCTAGAGTCTCTAGAATACTTCAGATGAAGAATTATACTTTAACCACACATTCAACAATCACTTGCTTTTGATCATATTCCCTTTAAAAGACAGAAAATAGACAGTTTAATGCCAAGGTACCTTGCACCAAGACTTTCATTGATTATTTTTCTTAATACTAACACACTGATATTTTTGTGAGAAAAAAAAATACACAATTGTCTTTATAAAGTTTTCCATCCTGATTAAAGTTCTATAAACAGTTATGAAGTTGGATGGAACATTCCAGTATAGGCTGATATTTGCTGACCATTAATAATTACAGTGTAATACCTACACTGTAAGAAGCGTAGTAGAATTAATAATGCTAACAATGAATCTCTGTGGCACAGCTCATGAAATGAGAAAGTAGGTTTCCTGCTTCAGTATGCACGTTCAGGTTTGCTGAAATAAACTCCTATTCCCTTAAGACATAGTGACATTTCTGCCTGAATTGAAGCTATTGGTCTTCAAATTAAAGTTTATATAATGTCCAAGTATTTTAAGATAGACTGGCACATCAGTATTAAGAACAGTTTCAACCCAATATGTATTTTACAAATATGCTTGTTCGTAACAAAGCATAAAATATTAACAGCTAGATTTAGCTTTTTTCTATCTATCTGAAGATCTCTTTTGATTAGCTTCTTTAATGACTATTAATGGCGCCTGTATAAACAAACAGGGATAGAAAATCAGAAATCATAGAAATAGGACTGTTTTCTACTTGCAAGACTAGATAGATCATGACCATATCTGACATGAGACCTTTACCATTAAAGAAGAAAAATACTGTGAGAAAATTGAAAGTTCTGTTGTATTTATTCATACAGTGCAGTATATTTTCTTCTCCTTGTTTAGATTCTACATAATGTACTTTGAACTCCTGTTCAAGGAATGCAACAGGCACAAGGCACAAGAAAAGATCATATAAATACACTCTGTAACAGCAAGAACTGAAAGTTCACTGGAGGGGCAAAATCTTTATAGGTACTCATTAAGACTATGAGCCTCGTCCTTCAATGCCAGCTCTGTTACAAAAGAAATCTTAATGTCCTTTCCAACTCTAACTGTTCCATGATTCTAAATACCTATGAAGATGAGAATAAATAATCTGAGGATAAAGGACTCTAGGAATATTTTGGGACTGAGCTATAGTCATATGTGGAATGTGAGATAACATTCCTTTTCATTTCAGAGAGCTGGCAATAATTGAGGGAAACTTGATTTGTACAGAATTAGGATTTTTTTGCAGTTTTAGAAAGCTCAGGAATCTTTTCCATGTTTGGTTGGCAATGATTCCGATTTTGATGAAGCAGTTCTGGAGGACATGGTTGTTTTGAGGTAGGGAAGACAGGTAAATTTGGTGAATGTAGGCCTTTCAGAGTTTTACTTGGTAAGTCTTCTCTAGTAGAAAGGTTTTTTCTTCAAGTTATTTTTTCTCTTGGTGCTTCTGAGTCATTGTATTCTATTTAATACTTGAATATTTACAAATTCTAAGTCACGAGTCTTAAATCCCATGGCTTTTCAGCTTTTAGGAAGTTTTTAGGGAAAGTTTCCACTGATAATGACTACAGCACATATTCTGTAAAGTATGCATTGGCTTGTTACCATATGAGATTTCAAGACACTGAAATGATACAAAATTAACATGACACATATTGAAGGGACTGGAAGGAAGACAACTGAGAAGTCTGAATATGAAAAGAAATTGCTGAGCAGGTGTGCTTCATAGGTCTTGCCTGTCTCTTCTGTAGCATATTTATGTTACACAGAACTGAAAATACCACTACTGAAATTTCTTGGTATACAGCTTGGGATATGGTAAATAATAAAAGGCTTGGTCATCAATTCATGTTATCCCAGTAAGCTGGATTAAAGTAGACTGTAAATGATTTATATCCTAGATACACTTAACAAAGCAACTCTTCAAAGCCCATATTTCAGTGTGTCTTGTACCCATCAAATTTCATATTCCTTCCCTAAAGCTTTTTCATATGTTCCTTGGTTAACTTTCAGTCTTCCAGTATGTCTTTCACAGCAGGTCTTTCCATAAAACTCTCTAACAGTGAGGTATGACCTTTGTTATATCCTTTCGGCAAGAATCTCCATTTGTTCTCAGCTGGCACAAGCAAAATGTCAGCTTTCAGGAAAAACATTTTAACTATGCAGTATCACCAGGTTGCATAGCTGGATTTGAATAAAGATCCTACAAGATTGGTGGTTTCTTTTCCTTCCAGCTGTTCTGTGTTCCAGAAGGGGCTGATCCAGCTACCTATGCATGATGCACGGATTGACTCCACAACTCGTTAAAGTTGTAAAGTAGGTATGCTTTTATTCAGCGCTGAGGTGCATGGGGATAACTCCTCCAAAGCATGCAACCCCAGGGTCGTTTTCCCTTTACATTTATTCTCTTAAGGTATACATATCCATTAGGACACTCAATACGCCTATACATATTTATTATCTATCCCCGCTTCATATTATAATGAGCTAGAAGATCCTTTGCATCTGCTCAGTGCGCCCCCCTGGCCATGGGCGTCTCAGGATGAAGTACATGCATCTTCCTCTTTATGAGTAGGGATCTTCAAGATGATGTAAGCAGTCTTCCTCACAGTGTACTTTTCACCTTTGGCACAGTTGGATGCTCCAGTAATCCATAATTAGCAGAAACCAGCCATATCTGAGTTTCTAATTAACTAGCAAAGATTTAAGACAGTGTGACCTTCCTGCAAAATTTATTACAGGATGGGCAAACAAGGAATATCCCAAGCTAGCAGATGTTCGGGAGGCTCTGCTTCTAAACTAACAAACCAACTGATAAGTTGAAGGATGCTGTGAAGCAATTCGTGTCTATTGGGGTCACTAAATCCTATTATCTCAACACAGACTTCTTCAAAGCTAAAGATACTTTCAAAGACCAGTGTGAGACAATTAACTCATGTTTAGTGGGGCCACCAAATTTCACAGACTTACAACATAGCCATTGTTCTCTTTTGCAACTTGACTCTATGTTTTTCAGGCACTAACTTTTCTTATACCGAGTCCCCTCATACATTAGTTGGACCTCCCTGTACTACCCCCCTGTACATTGGCTAAACCCCCTGTATCATGAATGTTTATATGAAAAACTATCTTTGTAAAAAGATTAAGGTATTTCTCAATCCTGACATTCAGGACTACGGTAGCTAGTACTGCATAAATCTAAATATTTTCAGGTAATGCATAAGTGTCAGAGATGATTATCAGTTGCTGAAGGTAGTTGAATGGTTGTTAAAATTAGCTGAGTGAGGGAATGTTTTGGTGAAAATTTTAGAAGAGGGAAGATACTCAAGAGCAGGTGTTTGGGTACGAAACAGTTCTAGACACAACAGGAGCATGGCCTTCCATAGTTTTTCACAAGGTACATTTTTGCCACTAGACAAAATACAGAATTGTTGCAAGTAGAGTGACTTGGCAATTTCTTTTGTTATGTTACCCTTCATGCTGTGCTGCTACATTTCTCATCTTTTCATAAGAAAGAAAATTTAAAGGTAGACTTGTTGTGAAGGGGTTTGAATTTGTACTGTGTAAGTCTGTCACTCTTATTGGATATAGGGTAGCCAATGTTTTTCCTGGCTCCATTTTGATTTTTGGAATGGAGAGAAATTGAGCTTCTGAGGCAAAAGCAAATGTCTTGATCCTCTCTATTCCTTAATAATTCCAAGTAGGCAATAATAATACAGTTTCAGTGTTTACTTGTAGGTTATTTGTGAAAGAGAAGCATCTTTGTATGTTTAGATGATATTTTACAAAGGAGTTCCATATGCAAATCCATCCAAGAAGTTTAACCTAAAGTAGGAGGAGCATTAGTACTACAATTACTGCAGTCAGTTAAAAACTACCCAATTTCACAATAGTTGCAAAACAGCAAAAACAAGCATTGCCCCTAAAACAAGGCAATGAAGTGGAGGAGTTCTCAGTAATTTGTTTATCACTGTATGAGTTCAGATACCTGGACTCAGTTCAAGTTAATTCAGTCATGGTTGTGGGGAAAAAAAAAAAAAGCCTGTTTATTACTCTGTCCCTATGCTTTTCTGTGAAATGTTTTTTGTTGCCTTTTTTT